>LVTN01001661.1:9164-62726 GCA_001649415.1 Musa itinerans
TTTTGTTTGTTTTGATTTTGTATCTCTTTTATATCTTATCAATTAATGGGCCAAGTGGGAGAATGTTAGAATATGTGGCCCTTTATAATTGAATAAGATATATAATAGAATAACTAATTGGGTTCCGTTCAGGAATTCAGTTATTCTCCTCGACTCTCTCCCCTATACCCTCTCCCCAAATCCATCAATCTATGAGGGTCTACTCTCCTTGCACTCCTACAGATTCTGCAGCGCGATCGAATTAAAGACGGAGCCTGCAGCAATCTTGGATCACGGTGCTGAGCAGATCAAACAAGATCTCTGAACGGATGGCATCAAAAAGGTACGCATCGTATAATTAGATCTATGCATTGATTTCAATCCTGGCATATAGGTTATTTCCACATTATTAACATAGCATAATTATAGATCTTTATGCTTACAATGTGATCCCGGAGACGAAGGTAGATTACCTCGTATGCGATCATGATATGCGATCATGAACAATGAACAGGGAGGGCGATTATCGTGGATTATGTGATCTTGAAAGGGAAAACAAGATGAAGAACACAAAATGCCTTGCTCACCGGTGGACAGTCCGATGCGCTCAAGGTCACGAACCAACCCTGCCTCGAAGGAGCGCCGACGCGGCACGCCGCATCGCAGCGATCCCGGACGAACCCATGGGGTCGTGGTCCGTCTTTGCCCACAACGTGCACGAACCCGTCGTGCTGCAGGCGGACCGCCAGCTCCTGCGACCCCCCGTGCCAGGGCCATGGGAGAAGAGGTGGGCAAGGCAGCGATCCTGGGTGAATCATGGCAAGAAGGTTCGACATAGCACTGAAATGCCGGTAGTTGGGCGGGCCAAGAAGGCGAACGACGGCGGTGAAACCGAAGACGGCGGAGAGGAAGAGGAGGAGGAGGAGGAGGGAGACGAAGGGAAGGAGAAGGGGGGAAGGGTCATGTCCTGACCGCCATGCCCAAGGCGGCGCAGCGGGTCTCGGGCTAGGTTGATATTGACACGGGGAATGGCGGAAGAATGGCATCAAAGATTGAGGCTTTGCCGGACCCGAAGCCATCGGGTTGAAGGAAAAAGAGGAAACGGAAGGAGCCTTTCAAACGAATCGAACCTCCAAACGGAGGGAGCCTTTTAATTAAATGGTAAATCAAGGAAAGGGCTTATTGCGCTCGAATATATATATATATATATATATATATATATATATATATACACACGCATAGTGCCATCTCATATTCTTGATGGTGAGAAGTACTCGTCTTTTCTTGTCCTTGAAGCACAACGTATTCGAGCATGATAAAAATTCCAAAAAAAAATAGTAAAAATAAAAATTGAATTTTATTTATAAATACTTCATTATTAAGCGAATAATATAATAAGATACGCTCAAGTGTTCCTACGATTCTCTCTTGTCAATCTAGAAAAAAGTAAAAAAAAAAATCAGAATTTATATGAACTAACTTATAGTTTATTGAATTTACTTTTTAATCATAGACATAGATAATAATGTTAACAATGTAAATCTAGTGTTGATTATTCTTCCAAGTTTATGGTTTTACTGATGATTTTTTGGATTTTTTCTTGGTACCAAAGTTCTCTCCCTCGAGTCCAGAAGATCTGATACGATTAGATATTTGACAATAATATAATCAATTAGATTTTGAAGGGGAGAATTATATTTTATGACAACTTGTTGTTTAGCAAGACTATATATATATAATCATTAAAGGAAATGAGCAAATGAACATCACAACTCACAAGATAATTAACCAAGTATTTTCTACAAGTGATAAAATGGATAGAAATAACTATAAAAATCAACAAATATTTTAAAAATTCATAAATTCAACTTCCTTGGAGGATAAAAAAATTCAATTGACTTTTATGTTAAAGAAAAATCTTAAAATTTAAGGAAAAATATATTTAAAAAAAACACTAGTGGTCAATCTTAAAAAAATTTGTCAAACACATGATTGAGAATTTATTTTTCTTGACGGACATAGACAAAAAAGTATCAATCCACATTTGTAGATCTCTCACTTCAGATAAATGATGGCATGACCCTCTCATATTTAATACTGTTCCAAATATAAAAAGGTAAAAAGAATGTTCAGATGGTTTTATTAGTTAAAAAGCAGAAACTTGGGCTTTTTTCTCAAGACCTAAACATCCGCCAAAAAAATAATAATAATAATAAAGATTAAAATTAAAAGTAAAAACGTTTTTGGGCGCATGAACCATCATAAGCACCGTTTTCAGATAATTTAAATTTGCAGTTGTCCTCAAGAAGCGGAATCCTTGGCAATCTTCTCAGCCTTGGCAATAACTTCCTCAATCCCTCCAACCATGTAAAATGACTGCTCTGAAAGGTCATCGTACTTGCCGTCCAAAACACCCTGCATTGTACAAGCAGCAGATTTAATAGAAATTGGCAACAATATATGATGGTTAAGAAGCCTCTAACTGAAACCAATGAAAAACAAATTGTTTTAGAAGACAATACAGCAGTAGGTGGTACCAATTAACTATTCTCACCATTAAGATCATCATACTATATGCAAGAAGCAATCACCTTCTTCAAAAACAAAATGACAGAGAATAAAAATATATAATTCTATTTGAATTTTGTCAAAATAATATAATCGAACTGTCAGAAAATTAAGTTCATTATACTAAATCAATATGATTGATGCTCCAGCCAAGAAGATTTTTTGCAAATGCACTGATATCTTTCAGACCTATATAATATGTCAGAACAAAACTAGCTACACATTTGAACTGTTATTTCTCACCTGGAAGCTGCTAACACTCTCCTTCAATTCCACATACTTCCCAGGTGCACCCGTGAAGACTTCAGCAACATGGAAAGGCTGGCTAAGGAACCTCTGGATCTTTCGAGCACGAGCAACAGTTAATTTATCATCTTCGCTGAGTTCGTCCATGCCCAAAATAGCAATAATATCCTGAAGATTTTTATAGTTCTGCAGGACCTTCTGAACACCACGAGCAGTGTTGTAGTGTTCTTCACCTAACACATGAGGAGAAAGCATTCTAGATGTTGAATCAAGAGGATCGACAGCAGGATATATTCCAAGCTCCGATATCTAGTAAGAAAAACATGTCCATGTTAGTCCGGAGTAGTAAAGGAGATAAACCAGAGAAAAGAAACTTATATAATAGCACCTGTCGTGACAACACGGTCGTAGCATCAAGATGCGCAAAGGTAGTTGCAGGTGCAGGATCAGTCAAGTCATCAGCAGGCACATAAATTGCCTGGACAGAGGTAATTGAACCCTTCTTTGTTGTCGTGATACGTTCTTGAAGTCCTCCCAGATCAGTAGCCAAAGTAGGTTGATAACCAACAGCAGAAGGAATACGTCCAAGTAGAGCTGATACTTCAGAGTTTGCCTAACATATGAAAGAAGAATAAAGAGGATAAGCAGCCGAGCATAGCTACATGTCATGCGTACAGGGAAAGAAAAGACTAGTTCAGATTCGTGAAAGCTCACTTGGGTGAAACGGAATATGTTGTCAATGAAAAGAAGCACATCTTGTCCTTCAGCATCTCGGAAGTGTTCAGCCACGGTCAAGCCAGTAAGCCCGACGCGTGCACGAGCACCAGGAGGCTCATTCATCTGACCGTAGACAAGAGCACATTTGCTCTCACTCTGCCAAATATGACCATTCATTGTCAAAAATCACTAAGACGCAAACAATAACCCATTGATCCTTTACGTAAAGATAAGAATCAGTACACTGCAACCTGCTTATCGCCAAGTTTAATGACACCACTCTCAATCATTTCCCTGTACAAGTCATTGCCTTCACGAGTTCGCTCTCCAACACCAGCAAAGACAGAGAACCCACCTAGCATAGAATTACATAAGATCAAATCCTATAGTAACAAGTTATCAGGATGTCAAGTGCGGCGAATAGGCAAGTTGATGTGTAACCAACCATGGGCTTTAGCGACATTGTTAATGAGTTCCATAATGAGCACTGTCTTCCCTACCCCGGCACCACCAAAGAGCCCAATTTTACCACCTCTCTGGTAAGGAGCGAGAAGGTCCACAACCTGTAAGAAAGATTGAAGCTTATAAGCAGCAGACATATCCAAGTAATCACTGCTCCTTAACAACGAAAGCAAAACAGATATGATCGATTCATATACATGATGCTTAAAACTATTACGAGGAGGGACAACTAAGTAAACAAGCAGACATGCCTGTATCAGTTTACCTTGATTCCTGTGACAAGAATTTGTTGTTCTGTAGCCTGCTCAACAAAAGCAGGGGCCTCACGATGGATAGGAAGGTGGTGGCTAGTCTCTGTTTACATGGAAAGAAATCATATCCACAACAGAAACATCTTAGAAGTGCCTAATGATCCCCAAATAAGTCATCATCGTGGTTATCCTAATGGTATACTTTCAATTGGACCAAGAAAACTTACTTATGTCACCATTCTCATCTATGGGCTCTCCAATGACATTAATGATTCTTCCGAGGGTGGCCCTGCCAACAGGCACCTGAATGTAGGAACACAGTCTTCAAGAAATTTAGAAAGATATACACCCAGGAAAGACGACAATGGTAATTCTCAAAGACCAGACAGAAATTAACATATAACCATTATCATTGAAATCGAAAGGTTCAATTGTTAGCAAAGATCCAGAAAAGCAATTTCGTTGCATAAAACAGAGTATGGTCTACAATAGTCCTATGTACGCGTCAGATCAAGATCGAGGTATCAGCGAAGCTAGCATCAATCGGTAACGAAGAAACTATACAGTCCGCAATACTAACTCCGCCAAGAAAACACAGAGAGGAAAATCTTACAGTGATGGGTGAGCCGGTGTTCGCAACTTTCTGCCCACGAACGAGCCCCTCGGTCCCATCCATGGCGATCGTCCGCACCATGTTCTCCCCCAGATGCTGCGCCACCTCCAAAACCAACCGGATCGGGTAGTCCAAGACCTCCAGCGCCGTCAAGATCGGCGGTAGACCCTGATCGAAGCGGACGTCCACGACGGCTCCGATCACCTGGCATACCTGTCCGATCGAGCCGGCGCCGGTGAACTCGTCGGTGATCTTGCCCGTGAGGCCCTTAGAGGAGGGAGACCGCTGGGTCGTCGGGGCCCCAGTTGCCGCTGAGGTTGTGGCGTACTCGACGGCGCGGGAGAGGAGAAACCCGGTGGGGGAGGGGCGGGATGCGATCGACGGGCGAAGGCGGCGGGGAGCAGGGAGCCTGATCGCGTGGGAACGGCGAGCGGAGGATCGGAGGAGGGAGGCGAGGGCCCGGCGGGTGGCCATGGCCGGATCGAAAGGGCTTAAGGTTTCGAAATGCTAGCGCTCGCGATCGATCGAAGACGATTCGTTCGCGTTTACCGGCGGCTCCTCTCTGGTTTATAAGAGCGCGCAAGGCGATGAGGGGCTTTACGATAGCGGGGGACGTTACGCAGAGAGTGTCGTGTGCCGAACAATTTGGAAAGAGCGCGCGGCGGGTTCGGGCGCAGAAGAGAGGACGGCGGATCTTTCAACCGCATAGAAGGAAACGTGAGGGGTAGATGAGGACGTCAACGATCACCTCCGGAGTGTTTCGGATCCGGGTTTACCGGAGCACTGTGTGTCATTGTTTGCGTTATTAGTGAGCCAGCCCAAGTCCACGACTTGGGCTTCAGATGTTGGGCTAACAAGTTTCTTGGGCTGTTTGTTATTTACAATCCAGTCCCAGCCAATATAATACTAGTGAGCTCTGTCGGTAGGACGTCCGTGTGATATGTGACACGTCATCGTTGGCTTTAGCATATGCTGTTCTGGCTTTGTTTCCTTCTCTGGAGCCATATCAAAGAACCCTCTGTAGAAGTTTGGTGGGCACACTAGGCATGTAAACCAGAGGACTTCTAATTGGGACATGTATATATATATGCTATTAATGTGACTGGTTAAGCTTCTTTTCACCTTGATAGGGACATTCCGTCGGTGGCCCGAAGAGCAATTTGGAGACATTGTCTTAATTATTAGCTGTACTGAAGCAAAGACAGGTGGAGAGGCTCCATTCTGGCTATTACTCCTCTTCTTCGAGGTATTAAAATCACGCAACCTACTCGAAAGAATAGAAGTATTCTCCCGATGCTGCAAACAAGAACTACGAAAACGACAAGCAGCATCGGAGGGAAGAGGTAGAACAGCACTTGGAATCAGTTGCAGGAAGTGGTCGACAATGGATTTCGGACATGCTCTGAGGAATTTTCCACTCGAATATAGTTAGTTTGCTGCATTACGGCTGTTAAAGGAGTCCAAATTGTACGTTGTCGAGTTGTTCTCATCTTCGAGATTTGCGGGTTGAAAATATGGTTCCCCTGTTGAACTGCTACTGTGTGGGAGTAAAGTACCATTTTCATTCCAAATCATGGCATCTCCATCAAGGTTGCTTTCATGCTTGTTGCTTATTTATTCTACCTTTAATCCATTTCACCTGCTTAGCCCATGGCTGGATTGGAAATCCCCTGGTAACATGAATATTTACCATGATCTACAGTGCCCGGATCCCAGTAAATAAGAACATGACCTTCCACGAGAATGGCTATTTCCTCCGATGAGACTCGGTCAAAGGTTTCAGAGCAAATCATCTTTAGATCAAAGGTGGAAGCACTAGAACAGAGGGCGACACAGAAGATGGGGTATGAGATGATCCTGATAAAGAGCTTGAAGCGGATGGAGGCGCGGAAGCTCGGATTGGCTTTGCTTGTAGGATTCTGCGTTGGCGTAGTCGCCTGCTTCATTTCCATGACGGTGTCTACAGGTAAGTTCTGAAGCTATGAAATCCAAGAAACTGTAGATCGATGAACTGCAACAACATGAAAGATCGTGTAGAAGTCTTGTTGATTCTTATTGTTCTGCAGCCAAACAGCAGCTATCTAATTTGCCTTACGTGGTTAAAGCGTCTCCGGTGGCAGAGAGCAGCAACTATTCACAGAGATCAGGTAGGAGAGTCCCTAAACTTGCAGAGAGCTTCTGAAATCTGGGAGTTTTGGATTAGACGTGTTGTGTTGCTAATGTTAGAGAAGATGTAGGTCGAGGACATGGTACAGAGGGAAGCAACCCAAGCAGCGATGGCGCTACCAGAACGAAGCAGACTTCATCATCGACAAGAGACGACGCTCCTTCCGGTGGACAGACCAAGGGCAGTAATCTGGAATCAGGTGAGCCTCGATCTCAGAAACAGAACAGAGAAATGATTAGTTGAGAGGTCTCTCTTTGGAGAAGGGGCGAGGTTGGAAACCCCAATGTGACGGGAAAACGACGACTTCAGAGTTCATGACGAGTATGCGAGTTCGCTTCGTTTCCTGCTGCACCTCAGCCACAGATTAATCTTTTATCTTGCAGAAGGCGATAAGAAGACGGAGGCCAGACAACCAAGCAAAAACCAGAAGGAAGAGATCATTGAATCCAAGCAACCAGGTAAGTGTGATCATTTATGTCGGGTATGCGAGTTCTCTTCGTTTCCTGTTGCACCTCAGCCACAGATTTATCTTCTACTTTGCAGAAGGCGATAAGAAGACGGAGGCCAGTCAACCAAGCAAAAACCAGAAGGAAGAGGTCAATGAATCCAAGCAACCAGGTACGATTGATCATTTATGTCGATCTAAAGTTCATCTGTTTCAACCAGCAAGTCAATTGAGCTATTCTTCGTGACAACTTATTTAGATCTTTGACTGTTGTGAAGATGGACCAAGAATCAGTACGTCCACGAAGTCCCGGAGGAAGCCGGCTTGCGATCTCTCCAATCCGAGAACTGATGTCTGCGACATGGAAGGCGATGTTCGAATCCACGGGAAGTCTGCCTCTGTAGTTCTTGTCACCGATCGCCGACCTCGCAACTCAGGAAGAACGAAGTCGTGGCGGATCAAGCCTTACGCTCGCAAGTTCGACAAGGCCGCCATGGCGCACGTCCACGAGGTTTCGGTAAGAGTGTCGAATGGCCTCGGAGGCATCCCCGCCTGCAGCACGAACCACAGCGACCCGGCCATCGTGTTCGCGCTCGGAGGATACACCGGAAACTACTACCACGACTTCACCGACGTACTCATTCCACTGTTCATAACCTCGCGACGGTTCGACGGAGAGGTTCAATTCGTCATAGAGACCACTAACCTGTGGTGGATCTCCAAGTACGAGCAGATTCTCCGAACTCTGTCGCGGCACGAGATCGTCTTCTTCAACAACGACGACCGAGTCCACTGCTACCGACGTGCGGTGGTCGGCCTCCATAGCCACAAAGCCCTGTCCATCGACCCCACGAGAGCTCCGAACGGGTACTCCATGGTCGACTTCACGAAGCTCATGAGGGTCGCCTACTCGCTCGAGAGGGATTCCCCGATCAGACCGGGAGGAGCCGGGGCCAAGAAGCCGAGGCTGCTGCTCATCTCGAGGCAGGGCAGTCGAAGGTTCACCAACTTGGGGGAGATCGTAAGGACGGCCGAGGAGTTGGACTTGGAGGTGGTGGTGACAGAGGCCAAGATGGGGAGTAACGTCGCTGACATCGCCAAGGTGGTGAACTCCTGCGACGTGATGGTGGGGGTGCACGGCGCCGGGCTCACCAACTTCGTGTTCCTGCCGACCAATGCCGTGGTGATTCAGATAGTTCCTTTCGGCAAGCTGGAAGACATCTCCAGGGCATGCTTTGCATACCCTTCCCAGGACGCAGGCTTGCACTACTTGGAATACAGTGTGAGTGAGGAGGAGAGCAGTCTGACAGAGCTGTACCCGAGGGACCACGCCGTGTTCAGGGACCCCAAGTCCATTCACAGGCTGGGATGGAACAAGATGGGGGAGGTGTACCTGGACAAACAAAACGTGAAGCTTGACGTCGACAGGTTCCGACCTCTACTGCTCAAAGCTCGTCAGCTTCTCCATCAATAGCATGGCCGAGGGATCGCATTAATGCTGCATGGTGTAAGAAGACATTCATTTACGATTCCCTTCTTTCTGGCTTTTTATTTGGCGACACTAGGAAGACAGGTTTTACAGTGTATATAGTAGCCATCCTTACAATAGGATAGTAAACACGACCATGATGACAATTCCTTTATGAATATAAACTGCACCAAATATTCATTAATTTTGATGAACAAACCAGCAAATGCCATGAGAAATACTGACTAAGCCAACCTGAATCAGCAAAGCTAACATTGACCAGACATCCATGTAGTCTCACCCATGCTAGAAACAATACGATTAGAGGTCGTAAACAAGACATGATGAGTTGATGATATATAGCAGATAAATGACCCAGTATCATTTTTTTGTAAATATGACAATTTTCATTGTTAAATCGAATAGATAAAGGTCAAGGAGTAAAAAGAAAAACGATATAATGATATCAGAGGAGGAATTTGCACCGAACACATAATTTGCCCTAGTAAATAAGAGGGGGAAAAAAATAAAGAAATATCCTCTAATAGTCAGACTGGTTTCCAGTCTAAAGCATTAGGTCCATTTACAAATGTAAGGAATATTTACAGAGGAAAAATAATTTAATCATAACCTCTTTTTCGTCACTGTTCGATGAATCTGCCAAGACCATGCAAGAAGAAAAATCACCAAGGCTGTGCCCACTGTCGTCCAGAATGTTATTAACCATGCAGGCATTGGATTGGGAAAGAGACCTGGCTCAACAAAATACCAGTCAGACTACTAATTGAACATTAGCAGGATGAGAACACTCGAGAAGCAAACGTTGAAGCATAAATGGTGAACAACAATGCACTACCGCACTCACCATGGCCAAATTTGACACAGATTAGAAGTTCCACAATGCATATTGCTAATGAAAGCCAACAGAATGCTCCGACCTTCTTCACGGGTTTTCTGAAACCATTGACATGTTAGTCTGCCTTCTTGCTACATCAAATGCTTGCCATCATGCTTCTTTGGAAAAATGGAGTAACAACAGATCATGATACCCCGACTCTATGTGGAGTCGGATGCATGGATCTTTTCCCATCATTGTTAAAAAGAAAAAGAAAAAATATATTACGTAGTTATGTTTTAATAAACCAAGAAGTAAGAACTTGAGGTACATGCTAACTATTAGCTTTATATGATTAGGAATTCTGAAAATTCAATTGTAGATTATTCTTTTAATTGGGAAGATGTGGAGGTACCTGTCTTGCAAGTAGGTATTGTACTCACGAATAGTTGGTATAGCAATTAGCCACCACAGGATCAATCTATAAATAACCAAAGGGTTTCTAGGTGGAATCCAAAGACAAAACTTGAGAAAAAAGGTGTTGAGCTCCACGGTCATAAAAACAACACAAAGGAACAGCACTTGGATGAATCTCCATGGCCCAAGCAGAGGATGCCATTCGTCTTTGTCCCACCGTGCAGGTGTAAACTGGCCCAATGTTCTTTTCACCTTGGCAAGAACACAAATACAAAGGTAAATCGAGAAAATTAAAAAGACAGTAAAGCTATAATGAACACACTACAGACAACTCATATTTCACATTTGCTATAAGAAAGCAATTAGTTTCACAAGATACTACAGACAACCCATATTTCACATTTGTTGTAAGAAAGCAATATAAGAAAGCAATTAGTTTCACAAGATAAAGCAACTTAGAAAGACGCACCAAAAAAAATGAATACCCCCCAAATGTTTTTTGCCACATGTAATATAAAAATAAATCCAAAATAATTAAAAAAACAATAAAGATATACAGAGTACAGACAACTTGAATTTCAACTTTGATATAGTAGAACATTTAGCTTCACAGAATCAAACAACTAAGACAAATGCACTAAAAGATATGAGTACGCCACAAGGCAAGTAGTCTTGCTCAATCACAAGCTTTAACCATTAAAACTAATCGGCTCAGCTTTGGGATGATAAGCTAGGTCCAGAGGTCAGATTGAGATCAGCAAAGATGAAATGACTCAAGGAGAAATGTTTGATGCAAGCTACAGTGGCCTCTGCCAAGCTCAAATTGGAATATCTTACACCATTTCAATTTTTAAATATAGTGCCATAACCGAATATTATAATCCTAATTCAACTTAATCTAGGCTTCATTCTCAATTAAAAAATGATATTTGGCTAGTAACTGCTATAATATCAGTGCTACAATCATATGCTACAGTCATGGTGCAGTACTGTCCCATCTCTTCTCTCTATATAGATAAGCAAAGTATTGCCAGGTTGTCCAAGCCTCCTATGGCAAGTTCTGTATCTTAATATCCAAGTGTTCATAGAACTTCTTGTAGAAGTTAGTTTTCATCTTCATTCCTTTCCAAAATAGGCCAGCTGCTGTTACAATCAATCCATCTCAAAAATGTGCATTATGGGGCTTTAAAATTCTTCTCAGATACCATGCTCTAACACCAAAGGAACCTTGGATTAATTGGTTTGGACTGGGGTTCAAATCGAGTCTAATCTTCTCCATAATAGTGCTATGCCAACTGACAAGAACTCAGCAATACTAATGCTTTCGTAATTAATCATCTAAGCTGTTGCTATCGCTCCTTCATTCTATCATTACACATGAAGGATAATGCACAGCAAAACAGAATTTTCATCGTCAATGAAAGAAAATCTAAATTGCTGGTGCAGCTTAAATTCTGCAACCATAAAGCGACACTCTATCATTCTAACAATAACAAAAAAGCCATTGTAAAAGAAGAAAATCCCCAACATCTAGGTACCAAATTAGCTGTATATGGTTCAACAGAACTTACATAGACGAAAAATATTATATCATTCGAGTGTGGCAACAAGGCACTACATGAGTCTGACGTAACACACAAACTTGATAAGATAATACAAAGAATCAATTAGAGGATGCTCGATTAACATGCAATCTTCTCTGACATGACTACTATCTTAATTCTTCGAGATAACAAAGCCGAAATTTGTTCATGAAAACATGTAAGTCCATGGAAGAAACACTTTTTTGGTACTCAGAATGAAAAGATTGTTCCCTGACCCAAATAATAAGCAAAGAACCATTTAAGGTATGTCTGCCACAACATGTAACCCTCTGTGACCAGCATATTATTTTCACTCTGCAAAAAGTGACAAGGAGGGTGCTACTAACATAAAAACAAAGTATCAAGAGATTCGCAGCAAACACTATAAAATTATTTATTTGACTTCTGAAAAGAGATTCTTATCTAGGTGAATTTCATAACATTATAATGCAACGATTAAATTCATAATTCTCATATTGGTAGATTCTAATTATATTTCCTAAAACCAAGGAATAAAAGCCCAACTAACTTGTAAATCTGAATGGAAAATTTAAATCTTCATGAAAGCTGTAAAACAATCATACTAGAACATACCTTACCAATGATATTTGGCTGGCGGCTTATGCCAACCCATTCATAAGTTTTTCCATCAAAGTACCTAACAGTACGCATACCTGCCCAGATACCTGAATCATAGACCAAAACCACATCATTGTGCCAGGCAGGCCCTTTATAGTTTTTGCTTGACTACATGTAATATATTCAAAAAAGAAGAATTTTAAAAGATATAACAGTGAAGAGAAACAAAAGATTTACGGACTCTCACTTAAGAACATCACAAGAAGCTAATCAAATGCTAATAATTGTGATAAATCTTATTCTACAGATTGGCTACATGTTTATCATAATAAATCTTGTTCCACAAATTGGCTACACGATTATGGTATTTCGACAAGATATCTCAAAATAGACCATCAAGTAAATGTACACATGAGAGACATGATAAAAATGACACAAAAATTAATGTTTCTAGTCAGTAACTCGATTGTGCCGGATGTCTTTCCATCTCTACTTCACCCAGCTGTATGCATATCCCATATGATACAGTTTATCTATCACTAGATTCATTTTTTTAAATCTGGCTTCAACTTATGAAAGGCTTCCTCCAACGAAAGCTAACAATCATGGTTGGCACAATCACTAAACATATATATTTCTTATGAACAAAATGCTATCGTGCTAATAGACAGATTCTTCACCAAGCACTGCATGCAACTAGCAATTGTCAGAAATCGTGCAGATCTTGTGTTTCACCAAATCATCGGAACCACCACTGAGCTTCTTCTGTTAAAGTATGGTACGAACTGAATCCACACATCTAAGTATGAAATCAATGCACATGCTAAAACATCACAATTTTCCCAATTTGGAAAACATCCACTGTTGTATTGTCTTTCTTGGACTATAACCAGCATCTACAGAATTAAAATTTTAGAACTTGAAAAGCATCATTTGTATTAAGCAAATAAAATAAAGCAAAGAGGGAAACTCACCAAACCAATTGCAGATTAAAATGTCCAAAACAATACTGTCCCACCAGCACTCATTAAAGTTTGGTAACATGTGGCGAAAAGTTAGCTGCAACGTTAGGTGATCGATATGTCAAAAGAGCAGTGAGCACTAAAAGCAAATAAACTAACAATCATATTGATAAAGATGAACAATTCAAAACCAGACAAACCTCCATCAATTCGAAGCCAATTGACAACACCCATAAAAGAGGCTGGTTACGTATCATTATTGCCTTCCCCCACCATCCAAGAATATGAGCAAGTACAAACTCATCAAATAATGTCTCCTGGGATCAGTTAAGACATATGGTTAGACACTTTGAATCCAACAGTTTTTTTTTTTTGTCCGAAAACACTCAGATATACAGAATGGGAGTGAAGTTAGGTTGGTGAATGAAGACATCGTACATAAACATTGTTAAACCTGCATTTAGGATTCTCAGGTACATAAATACGGCAATCAGCTCCATAAGACCTTTCAGGTAGTTCTGTATAAACATAACAAAGGTTTTGTTTTATATATTCAAAATAAACTATTTTATGATACAAACTGAAAATCTCTTAAAGTCAAATGCTTACCAACTCCTAGATCAGGATGGAGAAATTTCATGAACCGCCGAGCATCATCACGATTCTGGCGAGCATGCAAAAGACATCAAATAAACGGCTGTCGTATTACATATGAAAATAATTGAAATTCATACACTATGAACTTATAAAATGAAATCTAGACTATATTTAGAACTAACAGATAAAAATGATACAGAAAGCATGAAGCCTATCAACTAGAAGCAAGAGAATCTTCTAAAATGTAATTATTGTAGGTTACTTAAAAAAAGAAAGTCAAATGCCTATTATAATCTGTCACAATAAACATTCAAAAAGAAGAATAAGAAGAAAGAACTTTTCAGATCATGGAAATTCAAACTTAACAATGTGGCTCGAAAAATTATCCTATTTTAAATAAACGCCAGAGACCACAGCATCTCAATAGAGAAAAGTATTTCTAAAGATTAAAATAGGGAGAAGAATCAGAAATGAATCAGTGATACACTTCAAAATTTACCAGATTAAGAGATCAAGGACAAACCTGAAAAAGCAAAAAGGTGAGGGCAGCAAGGTACACCACGGCCATCCCATGAACCAAGCGCCAAATGGCAGGGTGTGGCCTTATAAGGACCCTGACAAACATAAATGCCATCAACAAGGTCCGAGATCAATAGTGTCATTCCATGTTATATAGCTAACAACAGCTTTAGCAATTAAGTCTAGGTAGATAACAAATACCTTTAATATAAAAATATATATATTTGAGGGTTAAAAGATACATTTTCTCATCAAACTTATACAGTTAATCACATAAAATTCGTCCACGTGCAGTACCACCTGATCCTCTGAGCTATTGAACCATTTTGCAACAATTGTAATGATACACATATTATACAATTTTAAAGTTGAATATTGGCAGTGAACTAGCAGATAAAAATCTAAGTTGTTTTTCTGATTTGTAAACAGAGTGGAATAACTGCAAATAGCTTAGGTTCCATTGATTGCAAATGTACAGGCAAGCTCCATTACTTTTGTGTCTAATATGCTTAAAAAGTATATTTCACTCCAACACTGTGAGAATGAGTACTGGAAAAAGAAAAGGTTAGATACTTTTCCAGCAATGAAAGTCTGTAACTCACGTTGAAGGTGCTTGCAGCAAGGAATAGGCTAGGTAAACTGCAATCATTGCCCACACACCCCTTAAGAAACCAAAGAACATCAGTGATAAACGAGTCTAACATAGATGAAGCAAATTAAAACTTAATTAAATTCAAAGAAACAATCCTCTGCAGTTAGCATTCTCATATATCTGGAATATAAGGTGGAAATTGGATCAAACTTTCCAAAGGATGATCTTTTTGATAAGAAATGAGCATACCTCTTTACTGAGGTAACAACATCAGTAGATTCTGTTCTTTCAGGATCAAGTGCACCGCTTGCCCAACTGTAAAGACAAAATAGTTTAGTACATACGCCAACCGATCCATGATAAGACATCAACATTCAACAAGTAAATATGTTTTAGAACTGCCAGATTTATATATTTATCTTAGTACTTTCTCAAGTCGCTGATAATTGAGTCAACAAATAGACACTTTATGTTAGCTTAACAAATGGGAAATAGTTGTACAACTTGCTAATTGAGTTTTTCTGCTGTTCTAAATCAGGCTTCACTAATAGTCTTCATAGCTTCTCACCCTCCTTTCTTATGTAAGGTTCTTCATTCTGGACCTATGAGTTAGTACAGGACTATGAACAGACATCATTATATAGTTGCATGTAAAACCATAGTGACCATTCTTCTGGATATGGCAGACCATTCTTTTCTTTTCTAATTATTTCTTCTCTTATATTTTCAGCACAACCATATGGTTGCAGGAAAAAAACAGACAAAGTAGGTTACTAAAAGTAAACTATTTAAAGTTTACAATTAATCCACAAGCTAGCTTTTGTGCATAGCTTACATCTAAATTTACTGTTTCACTAGTATTGCCCAACCAAGTATAAGAGGAAATAAGCATATGGTATACCAAATGTACCCCTTAATCAAACTTGAAAGAAGGAGGTGGGGCAAAATTTCCAAAAGTTATCACACGTTGGACAAATTTGAGATATAATAAATGAACATATGAACCATAATATAATATTAAATAAATTTGATGCCAAAGAACTTTTGTCAAATTGGCAACAACAAGGACTCACACTAACAGACATGCGCCAATGAGTAGTAAAGAAATTGTGCGTGGCTTATAGGCCCAAGCTGTCCATGGATCAAATTCACCAAAACCATTTAGTGATTCTGCATCATTGTCTTCTCGAGCTATGTAATCCCTTCTTGTTGTTCTATCTAGGCCATTGGCCTCCATGAACCCCATCCAAGGGAGCACCCTGAAGGCAATGGTCGATACATGAGATAGAAAGCTCACAAATAAAGAATCATAAAAAGAGCAGAAATCATTTCTCAGAGACAAATTTAAAAACCAATCCAGTTAGCTACAGTGCCCTGGAAGGAAGCAAGAAATGTCAGCTAGCTATATATCGAAATAATCAGAGTCCTATGCTGCATGAACTGTTCAATAAAACTACCAGTCGATATAACCAGGATGTCTTCCATGACTCAAAAAGAAATAAAAGAACATTATCTTCTTGAACAAATGGTGCCAGATATTTAACATGCAGATGACTTCAAATCACAAACGAAAGCAGAAGATTCTTTAAAAACTACCTACTATGACAAACAGAACCACTATATCCGAACAAATAAAAAACGATAAGTGGAATAATTATAATGAGCAGCATCAGATCTCAAGAAACGAGAACAGGATAGAGCAATGATAAATAAGTTCAAAATCTGCGTTCCAGACTTTCTCTGAGGGATTTATACAACCACCAACATTAGAAGAGAAAGCGGAAGAAATGAACCCTAGAAGCAAAAGGTTCGCCAATAGCAGAAGATGGTGGACACCTCCCAAAAGAAAACAGAGAACATATGCCCAAAATATTTCTTGGATTCATAAGCCTTAATCACACCCAAAGTTGGTAGCATATATGCGACCCGTGTCAAAAGGAAACGCCAAAACCGGGGATCAATCTCCTTGACGAGGATCCACAGAACCAAACATCAAACTGAGGATTCAAGAAACACCGTTTCCAGAGAAAGAGAATCGTGTGATGGAATAATAGAAAGAAATAACACGAAGAAAACCATAATCTTTTCATGATTAGAAAGAAAAAAGAACATTTTTTTTTAAGATTTTCGAGATACAATACCAAGAAAAAGAAGAGACCACCAAACAGGATAAGGCTTTAACAAAAGAAGATTCTCAAAGACACATACAATAAAACCAAGAGCACAAAGTACCACACACGCAGAAGAAAAGGAAGGAAGGGAATGGCTGCATACAACGGTTGGCAGAGGAATCGTACTCTTCGTTTTCTCCCTACCTTCCTTCCGTCCTTCCTTTCCTTTTTATTCTTCGGCAACTGGATTGTATAGATAACAAAGCAAACACGGATCGAACGCGTCAAGAAACGGAAAAGGAACAGACACGGAGGAGAAAAGGCGGTTCCCTTATCGCCGTTTCTTGAAGAATTACTCACGTAGGAGCGGCCGACAAGCCCGCCCCCCGCCGTACGATCAGGAGATGAGAAGATCCGGGCCGCCGAAGGAAGTCCCAGATGATCAAAAGGCGCAATCTTCTTCGTTTTGATCGATCGAGAGAGACGACCCCAGGCGTGGCGAAAAGGAGAGAGAGAGAGAGAGAGAGAAGGGGGGAGACGGAATAGACGGTCAAAGGGCACTGTTCAATATATTGGGAGAGCAGAGGTGATGTCGGATACTGCCCCCCTTACCATTGGGTTATTTACACTAGAGAGGATTTGTAAATAGACTATCAATATTTTTATTATATTTATAAACTTCACAGATAAAATAGACTATCAATTAATCATTATCCGATACATAATCAAGTCTATATCACCTTTCATTCTTCATATAAAAAAAATTTAAAATATATGTAAGGCTAACAGTTAGAAGGACGATTAAAGACTATCTTCTCGTAGAAAATATTCTACTTCTTAATAATTAGATATAAAAGTTCATCTTCAATATAATAAAAATGAGACTTATTTTTTTCGACTACTCACATTCGTATTTGGAGATTTTGAGTTATTAATTTGAGAGTTGAAGACACTGGTTCAAAAAACTTCTCATGACTTTGGTCTTCATGCATAGATGATACTTCGAGAGCTCAAAGTTTTCACTTTGGAGGCATCTTAGACAATCATATGTATATGAGTCTGAATGAGCAGACTTAGATATTAATGATATTTTTCTCTCATCAATGTATATATATCATAAAAATTTATTCAATTAATTATATAAATTATAATACATAAAATCCACCTTATCAAATCTGATCAATAGAGTTTGTTTTGTATAGCTTGAGATTACAAAAAATAATGGGCATGCTTGTCACCTTCTCCTATGTCAAATTTATCATTTCAGAATGTTTAATTTTCTTCTTTCCTATGATCACTTCAGAGGCATATTCTTTACATAATTCGAAAAAATTTCATTTCTGACTAAAAAATGATTTATGAAGGTTTTTTTTTCTTTTTTTAATTTTGTAAGTAATGGAAGGAGGTTTTTTATTCCTAAAAGTCATCAAAACTCAAATTCTCAAGTCTCTATCTAAGTAGAAAAAAGAAATAAAAGAATGCAAAGAACAAAGGCATCATTACTAGCAAGAAAGCAGTCTTAACAATAATTTAATCAATGTGAAATTAAGAAATATTTTTGTGTAAAAAGAGAATTAGCTATTCTATAAACACCAAATGTATATCTTAGTCTTGATGTGAGAAATATGTGAAAAAAATGCATCCATTACTCTTAAGATTCAAAGAAAAATGAGAAGATATATAAAATGATTTATGATTGAGTCGAGAATAATCAAAGGCAACTTGAATTTTTTTTTATTTTTCTCTATAAACATGGATAAAAAGTATCAAATCGAATTTATATTTTATTTTTTATTCAATGAAGATAATAAAATTAGGAGGGTATTTAGGGAATAAGCTCATTGGGGGTGAGATGGTGGGGATGGGAGCACGAGGGAGAATAGGACACACCAAAAGGCAAAGCAACAAATGGGTGTAGGGGCCGGCCATAAGGCCGTCCTCCATATGCCTTCCCACGCACACTGCCACCAGAACAGTGATCCCTCTGAGAGGTTTCTGGTGTCAATAATGGCCTCGTCCTCACCGAACACTCACTGTGCCACCACCAGGAGTCCATTCGAATCACAACTTTCATTCCCCGAATGCCCCCCACACCCGCAGTCCTCTGATGTCGAGGTACGGTGCGTCAGAATCTAATTAGGCCATCTAACTCAGGGGAATGATTGGTTAGGACACTCCACTTTACACCCCTCGTCTCTCTCTCTCTCATTTGAGAAGAGAAGAAAAGGTGCTTGTACTTGTGATTGCTCATGCACAGACACAAACATCAGGCTCTATCAGTCCATGGGAATTGACTTGACATCACGTAAGGCAGCAGCAGCAGTCATAAGCGTCCGTCTTAAACCGCGGATTTATGTGCAGTATTAACGCAAGCCTTCAGCTTATCATTTATTATTCGATCTGATTTAGTAGTTGGGAAGGAGACAAGTTTCATACAAAGAATAACGTAAAAGATTAACCAATAAAAGCTGTTTCAATGCAAGCTTTCATCTACCTTGGAACTCATCTTGGAAGTTCCATTCCCTCAAAAAGATCAACTCCATAGCTTAGGATCGACGATTAGCTTTAACATTGATTTCGCTAAGCCTCGGATAATCTAAGATGTATATAGACTATCGTACGTTGTCATTCAGAAAGGGAGAGAATGTAAAGGTAATGTTGCGATGTATATGATCTATCCATCGTTTACATTCGACTCTTAATCGTCACCGCTCCACTGGCATACATACACAACTAAGAGTATTCACTATGAGCTCAAAGGTAGGTCATTGTCCCATTTGGAGATCGAATTAAGTAGACTCCATCCATTCCCATGTTGAGTTAATCCCGTGCATTGTCGAGTTAATTATCTCCCTTTAATGATGAATCTAAGTCAAATTTGTTCGATTAAGATGCATGAGATTTCCATCAATGCAATTCAAAAACTTAGACTTATATCGATGAAATCTAATAAATAGTATCTTACACTTTAAATTTTATGTAATGTGAGATTATTTTATAATCATGTTTTTAATCTTCTTCTCTTAAACATGAATAATTTCTTAATATATTTTTTTTATGTTCATGTGTCGTTCCATTGTCTTCTTCCTTTTATTCATAGGTCTCACTCATTTAGTGTTTCTCTTTTATTCAAGGTCAACTCTTTTGACTCATTCATAAGATTTTATATGTGATTCAGTCATCTCTTTTATTCACAAGTCAACTCTCAATCATTTTTCTGACCCATTGATTCTTTTGAGTCAAATGACGTTAACACTATATAAAGATTTTGAACTCCGAGGTGTAATCTTCGTCAAACTAATCAAATTAACATACATGAGATTGAACACTAATACATCTAACCAAAACATATCGAAACCATTATTTAGTATTTTTTTCAATCCTCGACTCGCATATGAATATTTTCTTAGCGCCGTAACGGTTCTTCCTAAGTATCTTTCTTTTCTAATTCTTCGTTTGATTCGATGTTTCAAATTCAGAAACAAATAAATGCAGGAAAAAAAAAACAAATTCATTCTTTTAATGTCGTACCAAATGCTTATGTGTTTTGCTCGGGAAAGGATTACATCATCAATGATGGCATCATCATTGATTAGAAGTTAATCTTCCTCGACGTCCGGTCTTTATCAAGCAACTCCAATCGTACGAGACAGACATTCTCTTAGGAATCTTATCCAAAATAATGAAGAATTTTAACAAATCATTGTCATTTCCATTATTTAAGCTTCAATCTATAACGCTGATGAATCAGCTCTCCAACATCTAAATCCAAATCTATCCCATTCAAAACAAACGTGTCTCATCAGAAGACTAATAATAATAAGCACGCAGCTCGTCCACTTCTTAACAAGAAAATTATAGTAGAAGTTGCACAAGTGAGTGATGCTATAAATATAATTTAAAATTAAATATAATATTAAAAAAATATTTTTGTTAATATGATCGATTCATATGATTATAATTATTAATTATTTTCTTTTTTTTTCATTAGTTTTATTGATATGATTGATTCATATGACTATTAAAAATCAACTAGGTCAATCGGCTCATTTCCATTTCTAATGAGACGATTTCAAATGACTTTATTTTTATTTATTTTTCTTTTTCGGTTCTTTTTCGGTCCGATCATCCGGTCTAGTTCAATTCAAACGATTAGTTTTATTGAAACGATCAATTCATGTGATTATTAAAAATCAACTAGGTCAATCGACACATTTCGATTTCTAATAAGTTGATTTCAAATAATTAGTTTTTTTATTCTTTTTTCTTTTCGATTCGTTCATCCGATTTAGTTCAGTTCGGATGAGTTTACGATCCTCTCTCTCTCTCTATCTATCTCTATTACAACTTACCAAGATACATGAATACAAATGTCAGAGATTAAAATTTCCCTAATTAGTTTTTTTTATTACAAATGCATATACGTACGAAACATGGATTCGAACCTGAAACCTGTTAATCATGTAACAATATATTGAGATAAATTGAAAATCTCCTCTCTCTCTCTCTCTCTTTGCTTACCATCTCGAATGGTAGCAATGAAAGGTCAGGTGGAGACGACAAAATAGCCGCCATCTCGAATGGTAGCAAAGAAAGGTCAGGTGGAGACGACAAAATAGCCGACTGGTCCTGCCAGCCCAACGCCTTCCTCAGCTACAGGACAACTGGGGAGTCACAGGACCGCAAAGACAAAAAAAAGACATCTCCGACTGCTGCTCAAATTGAGAGTGCATGGGGGGAGCTGCCGTGGGCTCACGTACCTAACTTCGAATGCCCGACACATTGACACCTCCGACTGGCTCTCTGAGGCCCGACCATGATAATAGTTACGGCACAATAATTCGGCCGTCGTGTTGAGTGGGAGCCTTGAGATGACGGACGCGCGTGATGTGCTCTCTTAAGCCACATGAGTTGTTGTTTCCAGGTCTGTGTCTTGCTCGGTGGCACTGTAGATTCTTCAAGTAGAAGCCATGCCATGCCATGCCCTTCGATGCTCCGCTGTCGGGTTGTTGACCGTTGACCCTAACTCGACGACTTGGTCTCTTTGTCTTCCCCCTCTGTGAACACTGTAAAGCCATGATAATTGGAATCGGCTGCTGGTCGGGCGAAAGGGAATCTACGGCAATTTTTTAGAGATTGGGTTTAGGAGTTCGAGGACAGATGCCGATCGATCGAGGATATTAAAGAAAACAATTGAATATGTTATCCTTCATCGAAAGATTCGGGTCAAGATGCGTTGCCGCGGTCAGTGCCTCGACACGAAAATAGGATCAGAGGACCGAGATGCCCATGTGGTGTTTGGCATTTTGTCTCACTCACCATGTGTAAGACCATAAAATATGGCCTGACGGAGCTGAACCGAGAGGCCACCGGCGTGACACCGAGGATAGCTTCCCTCGCTCTTCTGCCAGTGAAGATGGATGATCCAATGCTGCCTTCGTGTCACTACGTTCATTAATGGAGAAAAAGCAACTTAGACTGCTGACGCTGGTAGACATACAATAAATGTCGGCCCCACGGATCAGCAGCATCATATACATGGGTTTAAAATGTACACAGGCGTAGGAGTCGAAGGCAAAAAGAACAGAGGCACATGAAGGTTGATTATGACATACGAAGACACCTGCCTGGTTAACGTTAATAAGCTTCTTTCCTAATCTTCCTGCTCCAAAATAGCATCCAACTGTTGTTCTACAAATTGCCAACTCCGGACTTTGAATTGCCCTGTGAAAATAAAAATATGGCGTGTGACTTCCTATGATGCCTACAGCTTCTCCGTTGTAGGGAGAAAGAAACGATCGTTTATATCACACTTTTTAAGTTCTTCTGTGATGCTGCTTCTTGCTCTTTTTTTTAACCATCATGGACATAGGATCTGGGTCCCGAGAGCCGGATGAGGTCCCACCCTGAAGCCACTCGAGTGCCTCGGCCGCGGCATCCTTCTCTGCAAGCTTCTTGTTGCTACATGGCTGGCCAAGGAACTGCATACCGTTGAACTCGACCATGGCTCTGAATTGGTTGTTCTTAAGTTGTTTCGTCTTGTACTTCGGGTTTTGGTGCCCAGCTCTGGTGAGCAACGTCTGCAATTGGTTCTTGGAGTTGTCACCACCACCTGTGCTACCTGCAAGCAAAGACTTCTCCTTCTTGGGCTTTAGCTCCTGACGGCCAAAGACAAACCGGCCACCGCATGGATCCTCTGCCACCAGCAACCTTATTGCCGACAGGAGATCCTCACTGCTCGGAATGTCCATTCTAGGATTGACAAGCTGTTTCAAAGATCAGAAGAAAGTAAAATGGGATGAATAAAACGGAAATCCGTATAGAAAGTGAGACTAATTTCTGAATTGAATTATATATGCATCATGCATGTAATGCATTAAAGAGAAAGACCGTTGCTTAAACAAGGCTTCAGTCTTTTGCTCTCTGTATTCTCTGGATTGAACACAAGCAGATGCAAGTTCATGCGACAGAATGGACGCAATTTTGCAAATCCTCTTAAGCTCAGCTATTAGTTAAAACTGGTTCCAAATGATCATTAGGAAGTGGTTGTTTGATAAAATACCTATGATCATCATCATTGGTCATAAAACATGTGGCTGTTTCACACGACAAGACCAGCTTTTTCATAGAGCAAAGTAGGCTAAATTATGGTGAAGCCTCTTAAGCTTAGTCAATTGGATTTCAATAATCATGGGAAAGTGGCTGTTTGATAACATACCTAATGACAATCATCCTAATTAGTCAGGAAACATGTGAATGTTTCATATATTAAGACAAAATATTAGTTTTCTTTCGTCTTATCCAAATCTTCAAACTGCACGTTAAAAGCTGGTATTAAGACTTACTTTGAAGTAAATAAGTTCTTCAAGCTCTCTCTTAAGATTTAGATAAGTCGATTGCAAATCAGGATTCATGAAGAACTCCAGGTACCCACCCAACATTTTCAAGTGACCATCCTGCAAAATATAAGATTATATTAAGACAACTCATAGCAAAGACTTCTCAAAATACTTTAAATAAATAGCATTAGTGGAACTCAAGAAACTTACAAGCCCCCCTCGGCAGATGTTCCCTCCAAAGAGCAGCAGTACAGAATCAGACACAGCTGTTGTGTCACGAAGGAATACTGAATTCACCTTAACCTTTTCATTAAAAACTAACCAAGGATATAGAATCTTAGCCTCCTTGCCATTGACTGAATTCTGAAAAGAACAAATGATACTAAAAAATATATCTTATATCGCATAGAGCAGCTATTTGTGTAGTGTCATGAACTTCTATTTATAGGACAGGTAACACGTACTCTGATCGTCAAGTAGACCAAATAGGAAAAAACTCACCGAGGAAAGCATGACCTGTCCATCCTCCATCGTCTTCAAAGAAATTGATTTCTCCTTGTTCTGCAAAGTTTCAAGTTAATAATCAAGATAGTTCTAACATCACAAAATTCGTATTAAAAAATATTTGAAAACATGGATTGTAAAAACATACATTATTTTGTAAAAAAATGGATGGTTCTTAAGATAAAAAATTAAAGATAGAAAAAAAAAACGATTGAACTTACAACAACAGAACAAACTCCAGGATACAATCCAGCACATATTACAGCCCTGGTAAGGTTTTCATCTTGACTCCACTTGTTGCATGTACTAAAACTGTCGGTAACAAGACCTGTATCCTTCAGAAGAAAAAGAAATTGCTTCCGAAGAGAATCAATGGCCTTCAATGTCTGTGCAGAAAGAAAGTTCTTCCAGCAATACTCATATCCAGAATGCTCTCTTTCTGAATCCTTCCATCCATCGTAAGCTCGAACTAGTGCTAGATGATCACTATACTCACGGCAAGAAAACTGAGATTTGGCAGATTCTGCCAACTGCAAAAAGAATTCAAACATTGTTGCACAATTAAATTCCAAGAACCCTGAATGGTAAAGAATAACCAATTTGAGAAACACAAGCTATTAAACGTAAGAAATAGAATGAATGGAAATTGAGCACTCAAAACATTCTGCAGCCTGCACCGAAGCAAGTTAATTTCTGCACCAAAATGGAACAAGCAAAGGTCCCAGATGGTGGCAAGTGTTTAACCTGCAGGAGACAAACTAATACAATATAGTGCAATGGATGCACAAAATGATACCACATATAATACAGAAGCTCAGGCATTAGGTTTTCCAGATGGCGTTGATGAATTTTACAGTCAATTAGTATAAATGAAACTGATTTTAAGCAATAAGATAATAAAATATAACTATTACAAACTTCTCATTGTTGGACTCCTAGTGTAAATGGACAACCAGATCAGGAATGACCTTTTCTGCAACTGGATCTCAATTCAACAACCCAACTGTATGGGTAATACCGTAATATGACAAGCTATCACATTAAAAGACCAAGATAACATGTCTAAACGATCAAACAGTTCATACCATTCTAGTAGCATCTTTATATGGGAAGAACTACGTACTTGGCAAATTAACATGCTTACAAACTAATATCTTTAAACTACCCAATGAATAGATAGCAAGGACTCTTGTTTAGCAATGCTCCTCATTTGAGATGCCTAGACTTAAACTGAACTGATTCTGATACATAGCCAACTACCAGAACAAATTATAGACATCAATATACCATTTAAAATGATCAACAAAAAAAACACTTCTAGATACTTAACATTAAGTAATTGCTTCATCATCATAAGGCAACCACTACTAAAATGTAAAAAAAAAAAAAATCCAAACAGAGGTACAAAGATCCGCATCTTTTAATGGCAAGTTCATAAAGATATACTAGAAGACAAAAGAAACAGGGGCTATTGGGTCACTCTGTATGCACAAAAAACAATAAAAAAGATACTAAATCAACAATAAGGAGGCAACATTGAGAAGAAATAATCAGCAGATTATGTCAAGTAAAAGAATCAATTAAAAGCACGTGTGGTTCACATACATCTTTCTTGTCAAACGGAGTCAAAAATGGATCTCGGACGGTTAGACCAGCAACAACAGTCAGTATAGGATCAAGACAGTTGAATATAGCCCCATATATAAGCATCTTTCCCAATTTGGGTTCCACTGGTAGCATTGACAAGTGGCGTCCTGTGAAAGGAATATACGAGAATTCAACACAAGTTTCTTTCAAGAAGTAAGAAGAAAGGCGAACGATACAACAGACCACAAAATAAACCCTCAGATCTCTTCCTACCTAAAACAGTTAATTCTTCCTTATCATCCAGTGCCCCAATTACTTTTAGATACTCAATGGCATTTTGTACCTACAAGAAAGAAACAGATAAGTGCTTCTGCAGGGCACCAGAACAACTAAAGTGAGGAAAGATAGTGAAACCAGGTTATAAAAGCGTAATAAATACAAATTAATCACCAGCCAGGCCTTGGCCTAGTGGTGGACCTGGTGGTTCACACCCTTCATCTTGAAGAGATCCTAGGTTTGAACCCTTGTAGAGGCAGTTCCCAAGTAGTGGACCAGTTAATTTTCTAGGTGAAGGGCAACCCCCTTCATTATTCTAAAAAAGGAAAAAAAATATGAAACATTGAAGCAAATAAGTGACAGATTCAGTTATTCGCTAGCTGCTATGATTAACATGAAAAGTAGAAAAATTAGAATTGAATAATACCGACAGAGGTTCCGGTGATTGCAAAGCCCTGGATAAGAACTCAGATATGCTTCCTAGGCGTAGACTTTTTATTTGCAAACAAAGGGATTGTAATGGCGTTCTTAAAAGTTCAGGTAATTGGTAGTCAGCAAATGCATCATACACGCATCTTGGGTAAAGGTGATAGCACTCCCCAGGCTGCACACGACCAGCTCTCCCTCTTCTCTGCACAATGAACGATGGGAAGCTAAGATTTACATCACAGTTAATCTCACTACAGAAAGTACATTGAATCAAATAAGAATAAAGGAGAGGAACACACTAAATTTGAAAATTTGAAAGGGTAAAATACAAAAAGTTACTTGAGTAAAATCATTACTTCTGATTTTCCACTCAAAAATTTTAAGCAGATGAACAATAAATTCTTACTTGTCGAGTGGATGCCTTAGAGATCCATGTTGGAATCAAACAAGGAGTGTTATTTAAAGCATCATATGAAGTCTCCTTTGCCTTCCCGCAGTCAACAACAAAAACCACATCATTAATTGTAATACTTGTCTCAGCCATATTAGTAGCAAGAACTATCTTCCTTATACCATTTTCGGGCTTATCAAATATTAACCTCTGCAAATGAAGAAAAAAATACTGGCTCAGAAACAAGTCTACTGTTAACAGAAGAAGATAAGAAAACACACAGCATGTTATATCAAATACAGTCAGTAGGGAAGACTAATATACATCTTGAATAGGAGAAAGCAGCTCAACATCAGAAATGAAACAAACTTCACAAGCATAGATAAAATGAACATATCGATGGGATGAATAATCTAGACATACAACAGGAAGAAACGAAATCAGAATATGAAAGACTATAAAGAGAAGCAGGATTAATTTTCACCTGCTCCGAGCTCGCCATCGATCCATGACATGGAAGAAGCAATACTTTTGTAGGATCTCCAAGAAGAGGATTAGCTTGCAGCTGATCTTTAAGAGAATTAATGTCATCCCACCCAGTCATAAACACCAAAACTGCACCGGGCCTTTCTTTCCGACAAATGTGGCACAGAATACTTTCTATAAGGTTAAAGCCAATTGAATCAGGGTTCCAACAAGATAGTGATTCACGAGTTCGTGAACAATACTCCCTAAAATCAGCAGCTTCTAGAGCATCCTGAATATGTCCTAAGGTCATTAGAAATAGTTTTTTAAACAAAGCTTTAACTTGAGAGTAAGAATACTTTTCATACTTCAACAACAGAAGCAATTTGACTCTTCCTCCTTCTCATAGCTTGTTTCTGCATTTTCCACATCTTCTCTTGGCCATAATCATCAATTTGATTGTATGGAGTCAACCTATGTCCAGTAATTTCCAGAACATTCTCCAGAAAATGTGTGTGAACTGGATACGTAAAACCCTGTAAATTGAATCAGAAGGCCTACAGATTATGCCGACTGGTCCTGCCAGCCCAACGCCTTCCTCAGCTACAGGACAACTGGGGAGTCACAGGACCGCAAAGACATCTCCGACTGCTGCTCAAATTGAGAGTGCATGGGGGGAGCTGCCGTGGGCTCACGTACCTAACTTCGAATGCCCGACACATTGACACCTCCGACTGGCTCTCTGAGGCCCGACCATGATAATAGTTACGGCACAATAATTCGGCCGTCGTGTTGAGTGGGAGCCTTGAGATGACGGACGCGCGTGATGTGCTCTCTTAAGCCACATGAGTTGTTGTTTCCAGGTCTGTGTCTTGCTCGGTGGCACTGTAGATTCTTCAAGTAGAAGCCATGCCATGCCATGCCCTTCGATGCTCCGCTGTCGGGTTGTTGACCGTTGACCCTAACTCGACGACTTGGTCTTTTTGTCTTCCCCCTCTGTGAACACTGTAAAGCCATGATAATTGGAATCGGCTGCTGGTCGGGCGAAAGGGAATCTACGGCAATTTTTTAGAGATTGGGTTTAGGAGTTCGAGGGCAGATGCCGATCGATCGAGGATATTAAAGAAAACAATTGAATATGTTATCCTTCATCGAAAGATTCGGGTCAAGATGCGTTGCCGCGGTCAGTGCCTCGACACGAAAATAGGATCAGAGGACCGAGATGCCCATGTGGTGTTTGGCATTTTGTCTCACTCACCATGTGTAAGACCATAAAATATGGCCTGACGGAGCTGAACCGAGAGGCCACCGGCGTGACACCGAGGATAGCTTCCCTCGCTCTTCTGCCAGTGAAGATGGATGATCCAATGCTGCCTTCGTGTCACTACGTTCATTAATGGAGAAAAAGCAACTTAGACTGCTGACGCTGGTAGACATACAATAAATGTCGGCCCCACGGATCAGCAGCATCATATACATGAGTTTAAAATGTACACAGGCGAAGGAGTCGAAGGCTAAAAGAACAGAGGCACATGAAGGTTGATTATGACGTACGAAGACACCTGCCTGGTTAACGTTAATAAGCTTCTTTCCTAATCTTCCTGCTCCAAAATAGCATCCAACTGTTGTTCTACAAATTGCCAACTCCGGACTTTGAATTGCCCTGTGAAAATAAAAATATGGCGTGTGACTTCCTATGATGCCTACAGCTTCTCCGTTGTAGGGAGAAAGAAACGATCGTTTATATCACACTTTTTAAGTTCTTCTGTGATGCTGCTTCTTGCTCTTTTTTTTAACCATCATGGACATAGGATCTGGGTCCCGAGAGCCGGATGAGGTCCCACCCTGAAGCCACTCGAGTGCCTCGGCCGCGGCATCCTTCTCTGCAAGCTTCTTGTTGCTACATGGCTGGCCAAGGAACTGCATACCGTTGAACTCGACCATGGCTCTGAATTGGTTGTTCTTAAGTTGTTTCGTCTTGTACTTCGGGTTTTGGTGCCCAGCTCTGGTGAGCAACGTCTGCAATTGGTTCTTGGAGTTGTCACCACCACCTGTGCTACCTGCAAGCAAAGACTTCTCCTTCTTGGGCTTTAGCTCCTGACGGCCAAAGACAAATCGGCCACTGCATGGATCCTCTGCCACCAGCAACCTTATTGCCGACAGGAGATCCTCACTGCTCGGAATGTCCATTCTAGGATTGACAAGCTGTTTCAAAGATCAGAAGAAAGTAAAATGGGATGAATAAAACGGAAATCCGTATAGAAAGTGAGACTAATTTCTGAATTGAATTATATATGCATCATGCATGTAATGCATTAAAGAGAAAGACCGTTGCTTAAACAAGGCTTCAGTCTTTTGCTCTCTGTATTCTCTGGATTGAACACAAGCAGATGCAAGTTCATGCGACAGAATGGATGCAATTATGCAAAGCCTCTTAAGCTCAGCTATTAGTTAAAACTGGTTCCAAATGATCATTAGGAAGTGGTTGTTTGATAAAATACCTATGATCATCATCATTGGTCATAAAACATGTGGCTGTTTCACACGACAAGACCAGCTTTTTCATAGAGCAAAGTAGGCTAAATTATGGTGAAGCCTCTTAAGCTTAGTCAATTGGATTTCAATAATCATGGGAAAGTGGCTGTTTGATAACATACCTAATGACAATCATCCTAATTAGTCAGGAAACATGTGAATGTTTCATATATTAAGACAAAATATTAGTTTTCTTTCGTCTTATCCAAATCTTCAAACTGCACATTAAAAGCTGGTTTTAAGACTTACTTTGAAGTAAATAAGTTCTTCAAGCTCTCTCTTAAGATTTAGATAAGTCGATTGCAAATCAGGATTCATGAAGAACTCCAGGTACCCACCCAACATTTTCAAGTGACCATCCTGCAAAATATAAGATTATATTAAGACAACTCATAGCAAAGACTTCTCAAAATACTTTAAATAAATAGCATTAGTGGAACTCAAGAAACTTACAAGCCCCCCTCGGCAGATGTTCCCTCCAAAGAGCAGCAGTACAGAATCAGACACAGCTGTTGTGTCACGAAGGAATACTGAATTCACCTTAACCTTTTCATTAAAAACTAACCAAGGATATAGAATCTTAGCCTCCTTGCCATTGACTGAATTCTGAAAAGAACAAATGATACTAAAAAATATATCTTATATCGCATAGAGCAGCTATTTGTGTAGTGTCATGAACTTCTATTTATAGGACAGGTAACATGTACTCTGATCATCAAGTAGACCAAATAGGAAAAAACTCACCGAGGAAAGCATGACCTGTCCATCCTCCATCGTCTTCAAAGAAATTGATTTCTCCTTGTTCTGCAAAGTTTCAAGTTAATAATCAAGATAGTTCTAACATCACAAAATTCGTATTAAAAAATATTTGAAAACATGGATTGTAAAAACATACATTATTTTGTAAAAAAATGGATGGTTCTTAAGATAAAAAATTAAAGATAGAAAAAAAAAACGATTGAACTTACAACAACAGAACAAACTCCAGGATACAATCCAGCACATATTACAGCCCTGGTAAGGTTTTCATCTTGACTCCACTTGTTGCATGTACTAAAACTGTCGGTAACAAGACCTGTATCCTTCAGAAGAAAAAGAAATTGCTTCCGAAGAGAATCAATGGCCTTCAATGTCTGTGCAGAAAGAAAGTTCTTCCAGCAATACTCATATCCAGAATGCTCTCTTTCTGAATCCTTCCATCCATCGTAAGCTCGAACTAGTGCTAGATGATCACTATAATCACGGCAAGAAAACTGAGATTTGGCAGATTCTGCCAACTGCAAAAAGAATTCAAACATTGTTGCACAATTAAATTCCAAGAACCCTGAATGGTAAAGAATAACCAATTTGAGAAACACAAGCTATTAAACGTAAGAAATAGAATGAATGGAAATTGAGCACTCAAAACATTCTGCAGCCTGCACCGAAGCAAGTTAATTTCTGCACCAAAATGGAACAAGCAAAGGTCCCAGATGGTGGCAAGTGTTTAACCTGCAGGAGACAAACTAATACAATATAGTGCAATGGATGCACAAAATGATACCACATATAATACAGAAGCTCAGGCATTAGGTTTTCCAGATGGCGTTGATGAATTTTACAGTCAATTAGTATAAATGAAACTGATTTTAAGCAATAAGATAATAAAATATAACTATTACAAACTTCTCATTGTTGGACTCCTAGTGTAAATGGACAACCAGATCAGGAATGACCTTTTCTGCAACTGGATCTCAATTCAACAACCCAACTGTATGGGTAATACCGTAATATGACAAGCTATCACATTAAAAGACCAAGATAACATGTCTAAACGATCAAACAGTTCATACCATTCTAGTAGCATCTTTATATGGGAAGAACTACGTACTTGGCAAATTAACATGCTTACAAACTAATATCTTTAAACTACCCAATGAATAGATAGCAAGGACTCTTGTTTAGCAATGCTCCTCATTTGAGATGCCTAGACTTAAACTGAACTGATTCTGATACATAGCCAACTACCAGAACAAATTATAGACATCAATATACCATTTAAAATGATCAACAAAAAAAACACTTCTAGATACTTAACATTAAGTAATTGCTTCATCATCATAAGGCAACCACTACTAAAATGTAAAAAAAAAAAAAATCCAAACAGAGGTACAAAGATCCGCATCTTTTAATGGCAAGTTCATAAAGATATACTAGAAGACAAAAGAAACACGGGCTATTGGGTCACTCTGTATGCACAAAAAACAATAAAAAGGATACTAAATCAACAATAAGGAGGCAACATTGAGAAGAAATAATCAGCAGATTATGTCAAGTAAAAGAATCAATTAAAAGCACGTGTGGTTCACATACATCTTTCTTGTCAAACGGAGTCAAAAATGGATCTCGGACGGTTAGACCAGCAACAACAGTCAGTATAGGATCAAGACAGTTGAATATAGCCCCATATATAAGCATCTTTCCCAATTTGGGTTCCACTGGTAGCATTGACAAGTGGCGTCCTGTGAAAGGAATATACGAGAATTCAACACAAGTTTCTTTCAAGAAGTAAGAAGAAAGGCGAACGATACAACAGACCACAAAATAAACCCTCAGATCTCTTCCTACCTAAAACAGTCAATTCTTCCTTATCATCCAGTGCCCCGATTACTTTTAGATACTCAATGGCATTTTGTACCTACAAGAAAGAAACAGATAAGTGCTTCTGCAGGGCACCAGAACAACTAAAGTGAGGAAAGATAGTGAAACCAGGTTATAAAAGCGTAATAAATACAAATTAATCACCAGCCAGGCCTTGGCCTAGTGGTGGACCTGGTGGTTCACACCCTTCATCTTGAAGAGATCCTAGGTTTGAACCCTTGTAGAGGCAGTTCCCAAGTAGTGGACCAGTTAATTTTCTAGGTGAAGGGCAACCCCCTTCATTATTCTAAAAAAGGAAAAAAAATATGAAACATTGAAGCAAATAAGTGACAGATTCAGTTATTCGCTAGCTGCTATGATTAACATGAAAAGTAGAAAAATTAGAATTGAATAATACCGACAGAGGTTCCGGTGATTGCAAAGCCCTGGATAAGAACTCAGATATGCTTCCTAGGCGTAGACTTTTTATTTGCAAACAAAGGGATTGTAATGGCGTTCTTAAAAGTTCAGGTAATTGGTAGTCAGCAAATGCATCATACACGCATCTTGGGTAAAGGTGATAGCACTCCCCAGGCTGCACACGACCAGCTCTCCCTCTTCTCTGCACAATGAACGATGGGAAGCTAAGATTTACATCACAGTTAATCTCACTACAGAAAGTACATTGAATCAAATAAGAATAAAGGAGAGGAACACACTAAATTTGAAAATTTGAAAGGGTAAAATACAAAAAGTTACTTGAGTAAAATCATTACTTCTGATTTTCCACTCAAAAATTTTAAGCAGATGAACAATAAATTCTTACTTGTCGAGTGGATGCCTTAGAGATCCATGTTGGAAGCAAACAAGGAGTGTTATTTAAAGCATCATATGAAGTCTCCTTTGCCTTCCCGCAGTCAACAACAAAAACCACATCATTAATTGTAATACTTGTCTCAGCCATATTAGTAGCAAGAACTATCTTCCTTATACCATTTTCGGGCTTATCAAATATTAACCTCTGCAAATGAAGAAAAAAATACTGGCTCAGAAACAAGTCTACTGTTAACAGAAGAAGATAAGAAAACACACAGCATGTTATATCAAATACAGTCAGTAGGGAAGACTAATATACATCTTGAATAGGAGAAAGCAGCTCAACATCAGAAATGAAACAAACTTCACAAGCATAGATAAAATGAACATATCGATGGGATGAATAATCTAGACATACAACAGGAAGAAACGAAATCAGAATATGAAAGACTATAAAGAGAAGCAGGATTAATTTTCACCTGCTCCGAGCTCGCCATCGATCCATGACATGGAAGAAGCAATACTTTTGTAGGATCTCCAAGAAGAGGATTAGCTTGCAGCTGATCTTTAAGAGAATTAATGTCATCCCACCCAGTCATAAACACCAAAACTGCACCGGGCCTTTCTTTCCGACAAATGTGGCACAGAATACTTTCTATAAGGTTAAAGCCAATTGAATCAGGGTTCCAACAAGATAGTGATTCACGAGTTCGTGAACAATACTCCCTAAAATCAGCAGCTTCTAGAGCATCCTGAATATGTTCTAAGGTCATTAGAAATAGTTTTTTAAACAAAGCTTTAACTTGAGAGTAAGAATACTTTTCATACTTCAACAACAGAAGCAATTTGACTCTTCCTCCTTCTCATAGCTTGTTTCTGCATTTTCCACATCTTCTCTTGGCCATAATCATCAATTTGATTGTATGGAGTCAACCTATGTCCAGTAATTTCCAGAACATTCTCCAGAAAATGTGTGTGAACTGGATACGTAAAACCCTGTAAATTGAATCAGAAGGCCTACAGATTATGCAATCCATTAAGAGATACCAAGACATTTTGCATTGCCAGGACAAAATGAAGCATTAAAAAGTAAAAGCAAGAATTAGTAAAAGGCAAATCCAAGCACGCATCACAAATGCTGAAAACAAAAATGCATATGCATCAGGAGTATCAGGAATCCAAACTTCACGCCCTTCTATCTTATATGTCCCCTGTGCCCTATGTCCTATCACCCAAAAAAAAAAACCCACCAAGCAGTTGCTGGTTCAAAAAAATACACAAACATGACAAACTGCCAAAAGAAGATGACCACAAAAAGATAAAGAGAAGATTGCAATACGAGGACCAAAGATGGAGCAAACAGAGGGGAAGAGACTAGAGGGAGGTGGGTGGGAAAAAGGGTACTAATAAACAGGAAGAGTGTAATATGAGAGCAATGATAGAGAGATGGGAATAATTCAATGGACAGAAAAGAGAGGAGCAGATGGTAAAAGGTAGATCCCAGAGCTTTACTTTTCTTCTAAAGAAAAGGTGCAATATGGTATTATAAAGTAAAATAACTTAAAATTCCATTGCAAAACCACCAAATGAACATCGCAGGTCAGATTAGAAAAGAACAATATGAGATCTTTTAACAATTTTCTAACAACTTACAGGGATGTGTATCATTGGAGCCCCACCGAAGTACGAAGAGAACAATTCAGCATTTAAAGTTGCACTCATCAAAATTAATCTAAGTTCCGGACGACGGGGAAGAAGGTCTTTAAGGACAATCAGAAGAAAATCTGGTGACAATTAAGCGATGGGTTAGTTTCTATAGGACATATGCTACTCTGCCCTGAAAATCTGCCTTCATTCATGAAGGTTCTTTACCAATGTAATATCACCTTCATTCATGCCGCGTTCATGAATTTCATCAACAATAACATGGGTAACACCTTTCAAGTTTCTGTCAACTAGCAATCTCCTTAACAAAATTCCTGTTGTACAAAAAAGTAGGCGAGTCTCCCTTCCTTTCATACCTTCTAGACGAACCTTATATCCAACCTACAAAAGCAAATTCAAATTACTAATTCTTTCATATAATCAAATCTAATTAACATAGAGAATATCTGTAGCTTTTTGGCCTTCATGACATCAGCACTCACAGATTCACCCAATTTCTCCCCCCTTTCAGCAGCGACCCTTTCAGAAACAGCCATTGCAGATATTCTCCTTGGCTGAGTACATATAATACTACAGGTTGCTCCACGTGCAGCATCTATCTCAGATTCTAAAATGTATTGAGGTAGTTGTGTTGTCTTACCACATCCTGTTTCACCTGAAACAACCACCACCTGCAGTATGGACCATAAATTTACCAATTACCAAACAAATATTAGCAGAAATATGGGAAGAATAGGCAAAAAAAAAGATAGGCACTTAGATTTTTTATCAGAAAAAACTCCAGCATGAACAAACTCCAGTGATATATTGAAAAGCAGTTGGAGGTACTGTTAGAAAGACAAGGAAACAAAACAAAGGTAACTGTGACATACTTTTTAACAGCCTCAACTAGTTTTATTTCTCCCAAAAATTCCAGACACACATACTGTTACATGTAGGAAAAGCTAATTGAAAGGGAAGCTACAAGAGTACACTGTATTATAAATGACAAAGCAAATATGGACAAGAATGAATGATTCTCTATGCAGCGAGTAAACCACCGGCCTATGTTGAACATGACTAACTAATTATTAGCCTAAGACATGAATGGCTTTTCGATCATTAAGTTATGATAGATTGGTGATGTCCCATGAAGGCCAAATAAGAAAAGAGCAATAGGTAGGGTCGATTGCAAATGTTCAGACCCCTTGTAACCCAGAAAAAAAACAAACCTGCATCTTAGGGAGAGAGAGAGCTATGCATTTTCCTTTTTATAAGAAGAGATGCTGACAGGATCATGGGAATGCCTGGTGCAAAATCCCAAAGAAACACATCCAAAGTGGCAGAGGTGTACAACATCAAGAAGAAATCAACAAACATTTTCACTTATATACTCTTGTCAAATTTGCTCTCTCACCCCATTCTCATGTGCTTCCTCATCGCCCTCTATTTTCTCTCTGTTGTTTATGCAGCTGTTATAGACACCAGGACTTACAAGATGACAGCTACAATTGTTGCTTCAGAAAAATAATGGTCGCATTCAGTGCTGAAGCACTTCATAGGCACCCAACATTGATGACAAGAAGACACAACAAGGAACACTCAGAAGAAAAATTCCATTCAGACCACCACTTATAGACAATTCTAGTGCTGACATCATTTTGTGCCAAATTTCTACATAGATGAATGAAGCTTTTAAAAATGACTTTTTAAGTATGACAAAAGTTTAGGACAGATGAGTAATGCAATTTGGCATGCCCAAGGAGTGAGGGGTGGCTACAATTTATATAGAGGCTCGCTTATGAACTAAAAAGTTTACAATGTCAAGTTCATATAGTTCTCAATAGTTGCATCAAATAACACATTGGGTCAGTAGGCAGCTAGGAGTGCAATTCAAGATGGAGTATGAACATCAATACTGCCTTGAATTGGAGAGGAAGTAGATAAACTGTAAAAAAATTGCATCTTCACATAACAAGCAATAAGTAGTCAGATTTCAATTCACCTCTTAAATACTTGATCCAATCCCTACAGAATCTCCAAATTCCAAAAAGATGCTCCAAAAGTATTAGCATTAAAGTGAAAACAAGAAAAATTTAAAGCTTCAATTGTTCTTATCATGGCATGGCGCTGTGTTTTGTCTGGAAAAGCATAACATGTATGGGGACATATGCTTGTGCCAATGACATGCCAATACAGCATGACACCTACTGTCAATACCATACTGGATATGGCACTATACAAGCTGGCCAGAAGTTAGGAACTGCTGTCCCAGCTTTAAAATCCCTTGGGACCTAGATGGAAGGAAAGAAAATCACACTGAAAGTTAATAGTAATCATCTGATAAAGTAGCAAGGATTGTAGTTTTGAGGCCTGATGATAGGAATATACTTTCCAAGTATGGTATTGACTATGTACCAAGTTGTGCCAGTCCACAAACACAAAAATTAGTCTGAGGGCAAGAGAATACCTTCCAAGTATGGTGTGTACTATGTACTATGTAGTATGTACCGTGTTAGTCTGACTGACCATGTGCCAACATGACTTGATGATCAGCACACCAGCATGTGCTGACCTGTAACAATTGGCACAATGATTTATGTTAATAGGAACCCACAAAAACTACCATCACAAATGACTAAAATTCATTACTGTATTTTGTTTCTGTATATAGTTCATCAGATTAGTCCTTTATAACTCACTTTGTATGAGGACAGAAACTTGTACATTAACAAGAAATTTACTAAATACTTTGATGTACCTGAGTCTAAGGTTGAACATCTTTAGGACCAAACGTGGTATAAAGCAATGATTGCGATACTGCCTGAAATGGTATGAAATGGACAGTACATACCGATCTGGGCATGGACACAACTGAGGGAAAAAAAAAGAAAAAAAAAACCTAAAGCAGTGTTGGGTTTGGTCCTACTTAGTATTTATTAAAAAACCTAAAATTGCAATTAGGGCTCCCGAACGCAAGCCCTCTTCTCGCCGCTGCCCTCTTCTCATGAACCACTGCCACTGCCACTGCCATTCGACGTCGTCATTGCTGCCGCTCGCCAACATGTATCTCCCCAGTACACTCCCACCTCTTCTCCATTGCTTCCTCTTTTTTCTTCTTCATCCTCCCTCACCTCCTCCACTGCTTTCACTTCTTCCTTCTTCTTCCTTCCTCTTCTTCGTTTTCCTCCACCACCCCTTGCTCTTCTCCTTCTTTTTCTCTCTCTGAAACACTATGACACATGGTACATCGGTATTGATTGGTATGCACCGGTCAGACCAGATCATTGAAACGGGTCTGACACCCAAATTGCAATCCTTGGTATAAAGCACTCATAATCCATAAATTTAAATAGTTTGTCAAGGGATGCACAAAATTCAGATGACAACATGTTTGGTTGTATGAATGAAAAAAAATCACAATTTTGGATAAAAGTACAAGTAAAAAAAGAAATGCAGCATGGCGTCCTGTGGATAATGGATAAGCTAGAAGCTATCCTCAAGCAAGCTATCGAGCTATAGCATAAGCATCCAAAATAAGAAAAAAAAACAAGGATCTTAACAAAGAGTTAATAATACAATCAATGTGCTAATTGGACTCCTGGTTGAGTGGGGACTGGATCCTTGAAGCTTAGTACTTTTGAGTGCCTTCTTTCCATTATCGCTTCTGGGCTTTGATTTCTTTGGGTTAGCCACAGTGGGGCCAAATATAGCAACCACCAGGTTAAACCAACCTCTTTGCTGCACAGAGTTTTGTCCTATGCTAGTGACTGCACTAGATGGAACATGCCTGAGGGGAGAATGCAGAAAACTGTTGGGGAAGTTTTAGCCAAGCAGTCTAATTTTGACTTTACATTAGAAACTGTCGGCTCCTTTTGTTTCACAGGGAAGGTGGACGGGGATGGGTTTTATCAAGTTTAGAGACAACTCCATTCTGAGGTGGGTGGCGGGACATGTCAAGTTGAATCTGCTGTTATGGTTGAGTACTTAGCCTTACTCATGGGGATTAGAAAGATTGAAGAGCTTAAACTCTGCAATATTTTGCTAAAGGTGGATGCAGTAAATGTTTGCAATTTTGTCTGAGGAATCTCTACTATTCGTTGGTCCCTCCGAGCTATTGTCTTTAATATTTCTTCTCGACGTAAATCTCTAAATATGTGCAACATAAAGTTCGCTTTTTTGGGGATGACATAGATCCCAGATCTGTACGTTTTATCTTGTATGATTAAGTAACAAAGTTTTTTGTGCTTCAGAAAAAAGGTACAATCAATGTGAACAATCTTAATATCATGTGTCAATAATGCCATTCAACTTTGACTCAAACCATTGGTTGATAAACTCAAAATACATTTTTTATAATTACAGTCAAGTCTAATTACGTGGAAGATAAAAAACAACGATAGTTAAAAAATGGTGTACAGTAATACTTACATCTCAAGTTCAAGGAAAAAAAAATACATATAAGATCAGTGGCAGAAGAAACAGGAAAAATAAAGGAGACCATATAGTTCTGAACGACCTGGTTTTGAGATATGGCTGCTAACAGAGCTTCCCTTTCCTTGAAAGAAGGAAGACTTCTACGAAACTCGAGCATATTCTGACCTTCTGGAGAATCCTACACAAGAATGTGGAACTGTCAAAATCTGCAACTAGCTTGAGATCTAGAGCAGCATAAAGATTTTACATACGGAAATAGCAATATGAACGTCTGATTGTCACAGGAGAAGCAACAAGTCAATTTTCACTTCTAGTTATTGTCTGTCTTTTAACATTCTTGGCCATCCTGCAGGCAGAGGCCATATGCAGGGGAAAGGAGATGTTGAGCAAGGATGCGTGAAGGTTAGGACCAACTCACTCCACAAATATTTAGTTGATGTAATCAGAACACAAACATTGACCATCCAAACGTTGGCCAAACACGAGCAATACATACTAAGAATATCAGTTGCAATGAAGGCACAATCTTACATGGTTTGGCTCAGGAACAAGGTCTACGCCCATAAAGAACAGTGCAACATAAGTTTTACTATATTTGGGAGACTATAAGAGAGTTACAATAGGAGCTTGGCGCCAAGGAATGTAAAAAAACAATCTCCTTACAACTATTCTCTAAATCTCACCTCCTTAGCAATGGGGCACCCAAAAAAAAAAAAGCAAGAGCTCTGGAGCTTGTTTCTTTCATCCCAAGCTTTTGTCAGTTCTATATTGCTATTATCTCAAACATTACCTATCATGAGTCATGCTGACATCAACCTTATACTTAGCAAGCAACAAATATGGAGCTTCCAATCAAGGAAATATAAAGACAATGTGCAACACATGTAATTAACTGGGCCCATTTTGGAAAAATAATATGTGGCTTCACTAATGTCTTACTGCAATTACTGCATCGGATATGGGAGGACAATTGAGTTGGTCTTAGGACATGCTGTTAATTACCATCAAATTGAGCTTAAGCATTTTGGCCCAATGATGACAACTAATCCACACGTCATGGGTTAACACCAAGCCATATATGAGTTCACATTATGGGATATGTATATCTTTCAAACTAGACCTGGAATTTTTAAGCCAGTCCATCCTAAGAATTTGGAACTGCCTGAGAAGTTTGATGTCAATTCAGCTGGTTGCAAAAGATACAACCATTCTACCACAAGAAAGTCAAAACTTTGGTTCAAGCTCTATAATCAACAATATAGTTATGGAAATGTCATGATGGTGTATCATTACAAATCAATTGTAGTCATCATATATTCATAATGAATGAAAAACCTGAAGTTTACAGATACTTTAAACATATCATCACCATGTCTTTACAAAGATCAGAAAAAGATACAAATAATGAGATTGTGCAAACAAATGCTACCTTGTTAGTTATTTATGAAATTAGAAGAATCGAAAAAAATTTTGACCTGCCAAGTCTGTTGTTGATTACGTAGCTGCAAGCTCCTTCGTCTGAGAATTTTCTCCATTACAACACTTGTGGATGTCTGTAAATCCTGTTGTTCAAAAAACCCTTCATCGGTGGCAAAACTGTCAGTGCTACTTGACCTTGAAAATCCAATACTTGGAAAGCTTTCTCGATTTGTTCGCTTTCGAGCAATATATTCCCCAAGTATATCATCAACTTCTCTTTGCAGACCAACAGGAATTGAGACCTATCAGGCACAAGTGCTAGGTAATGTCCGAACATTAAGCAACTACTAACAAAAGAAAGAAAAAAGAATGGACCCAAATGATATAAAACAATATAAATATAACTTTGACAAGATTAATGATTCAGCTACCATAAATATCTGGATGTTTCAACAAGATTATACTACTGCAAGGGTCATCAAGAGTTATTTAGAAGTACCTCTCTTTGGGGCCTTCTATCATCAAGATCTGGTCTGTAGTTTGGCAAAGGCACCTTACTAAAGACGACGACCTTCGCATATTGCCGACTGAAAAGGGTAAGATTGTATGTCGTGAGGTAGTGTAGTATGTTAAAAAGTAATTTAAAAAGATGCAAGGTTGCAGCAGTTGAGTGATAGGGATTCCAAAAACATACCTACACAATCCCATTCTCTCAGCCAATGCAGCAAGATGCTCATAATCACGCCTGTCCTTTCTCTCCCTTGATACTATTTCTTGCTCAGTTTCACTTCGAAAAAGCATGCTTAGTTTCCACTTCCATTCATCAACATTATCCAAACTTGATGCGCCCTAACCATTCCAGCAAGCAGAATTCATAAGAGAAAAAAAAAAGCTAGAACATATTACAGGTTATAGTATAAACTGGATAATAAGACTAATAAAACATACAATAGGCAAATGCTCAATTGATCATGTGCAGATGCAGAAATAAGCATACATGCAAGCCTCATTGTGCCCTACTTCGACTAATTTATGTTCAGGCAGGATAATCTAATGGGCAGCACAATAGTACAAGTATATCCAGCTCAACCTTTCATAAGTGTGTGGATTATTAATAACCTATGGGATGTGTCAATTGTGCACATGTCAGAAGTACATATACAAGATTAAAGGAAAGAAAACATGTGAGGTAGAGATGAGATTAAACAAAGAGATGGAAAGCAAATAATAATGTTTGAATAAAGAGTGTGAATCCCTAAATTGTATGGTGGTATTTTGGTTTGTGACCAGACATATGAACTACAACAGTGTTCCATCTTCAATTCTCTTACAAAGAGAAATGAAAAGAAATAGTAACAAACCATGTCAAACAGGACAGCAAATCCACACAAAAAATATAATATAATAATAAAAGAATTGAGATTACATGATCGTGATGGAGTTGAAATATTTCCACTGTTAATTCGTTAATTGAGATTACATGATCGTGATGGAATTGAAATATTTCCACTGTTAATTCCTTATGTTTGTTGTATAAGTTCATAAATTATATAATATACTGGTACCTTATAAGTCTCTTATTTTTTTTAATACAATTACATGCTTCGGTATCTTTGATGTATGGTACAGGTGTCTGCTTTGAACCGTTACCGCACTAAAAGAATATTGCACCTATACTCAGGTAGCCAAAAATTTGCACTTTTTTGTAGAATTTAAGTCACTGCAGGGAACCATTTACAGCTAAAATTACAACCAAGAACGTTCGTGCGGCTTCCATGACTTTCTTAAGCTCTAAGCCAATAAGAGAAGGTACATGAGCCTACGCTTACAGAATCATAGCCAGAATTAAGGCACCAACTAACGTGTACACGCTAATTTGAGTTGCCAGTGATGACCAATTCAAACAAAGAGAACTGAGTGATCCAATTCCCATTTAGTAACATATCAATTTCCCAAATAAGATCATTATATGCATGTAGAACATTGAATGGAATAAGAATACCGGCAAATAAAGCGCATCAAGAAACAAGACCAACAAGAAACGCCACAAACCTTGTTAGACCCCGGCAGCGCCTCCACGTCCCGATCAGACTCATCATCGGAATAATCATCATAAGCGTACCTCGCATAATGCGAGCTTTGCTGGTGGAAGTAAGATGGATACCCATCGCCTCCAGAAGAAGTCGTCGCAGGCGGCGGCGGGCTGACCGCGATCCCCTGTCCGCCTCCATCCCGCCAGTCATAGTCCACCGACCGGGCTGTGGTTAGGGTGCCGTTCGCTGAGGCGATCATGGACCGGAGCCGCGGGATCGGCGGGACGTACACACCGGCGCCGCCGCCAGTCTTCATCGGCAGGAGGCGAGGATTAAGAAAATTCAAGCTACCTCTGGGATTAGGACACCTGCTTCTAGGGTAGACGGAGCGGAGGGGGGGAGAGCGAGCTACAGGCATGGTGAGGCGGCGGCAGCCCCGGAGGACGACGGCGGAGAGCATGATAGCTCGCTGCCTCTCATGAACCCGCCGCCGACCTTATATACCCACTTCAAGGGATAAAATTACTCCAAAACGTGCTCTCTTTCGTATCGGTCTTTCAAGAAACGAGAGGAGGAGAGCGCAGAGGAGAGAGAGAGAGACAGAGAGCGCATGGAACAGTGAGTGAGGCGTGGGAGATACGAGGAGTTAGGGTTTTTGTTCAGTGGTGGGATCATTTGCAAGTAGGGATCCTGTGTCTCGAGCTCGTCACTGAACAGGGAATGATGGTTACCCCTGTGGTTGATACATCGGTCCTGGAGATGAAGTGATTGGTTACCAATAGAGATGAAACGATTGCTGTTTGGTCGCTCGTGTGATGCAGGTGATATCATCTTCTTGTTGAGAGCGGGGCCATCATCTGACGTGCCGAGAGAACAGGCACGGGAGATGGTGTTCAATGTTTTGAGCAGGATAGGGAAAAGGGAGCCCGTGAGAATGGGGACGTGAGGAGATCGGATGGGTGTGGAGAATTCATCCGACGGGCGTGGATTGATGATCCAAGTGCTTCCTGCTTTATTTCCGCAACCGTTTGATTGCCTCTTTGTGGTGATCTGTGTGACATACCACACTGCAATATCGGATACAACAAAGCCTTGGTGTGACAGCGGTGGCTCATTTGAGGCCCATGGGCTGGTTCTTTTGTGTAGCTCCAATGACCCAAACCTCTCTCACGGGAGCTTTCCAGACTCTCCCACGCGCTCCTGCTCTTCTCGACTTATTCTTAAAAGCTCATTATTCTTTTTCTTGTTTTAGTCGGTGTCTAGGGTTTGGGTTTTGACAGGCCTCTCCTTCTCGCTCCTGCTCCGCTTCCACGGTCGCTCAACTCATGGCCGCCGTTGCAGCCGCCGCCGCCCCGCGGGGCTCCTCCTCGAAGACGGAGAGCTACGTCGACACGAAGAGGCGTGATGATGTACGGCAGGCTAACATCCTCGCTGCCCGCGCTGTCGCCGACGCGGTGCGCACCAGCCTGGGCCCCAAGGGAATGGACAAGATGATCGCCTCCGCCAACGGCGAGGTCATTATCACCAACGACGGTGCCACCATCCTCAACAAGATGGAAGTCCTCCAGCCTGCCGCTAAGATGCTCGTCGACCTCTCCCGCTCCCAGGACGCCGCCGCTGGTGATGGCACTACCACTGTCGTCGTTCTCGCCGGCTCCCTCCTCCGCAGCTCCCTCTCCCTTCTCTCCGCCGGTGTCCACCCTACCGCTGTCTCCGACGCCCTCCACCGCCTCGCCCTCCGCACCGTAGACATCCTCCACGGCATGGCCATCCCGCTTGAGCTCTCCGATCGCGACGCCCTTATCAAGTCTGCCGCCACCTCCCTCAACAGCAAGGTCGTCAGCCAGTACTCTTCCCTTCTCGCCCCGTTGGCCGTCGACGCCGTCCTCTCCGTCGTCGACCCTGCCCATCCGGACCTCGTTGATCTCCGTGATGTCAAGATCGTGAAGAAGCTCGGTGGAACCGTAGATGACACCGAACTGGTGAAAGGCCTCGTCTTTGATAAGAAGGTTAGCCATTCGGCCGGCGGTCCTACTCGGGTTGAGAATGCCAAGATTGCAGTCATCCAGTTCCAGATCTCGCCACCAAAGACTGACATTGAGCAAAGCATTGTGGTCTCCGACTACACACAGATGGATCGGATCCTTCGCGAGGAGCGAAATTATATTCTAGGGATGGTTAAGAAGATCAAGGCCACAGGCTGTAATGTGCTCCTCATCCAAAAAAGCATTCTGAGGGATGCTGTGACTGATCTCTCGCTGCACTACTTGGCCAAGGCGAAGATCCTGGTGATTAAGGATGTAGAAAGGGATGAGATTGAGTTTGTGACAAAGACATTGAACTGCCTGCCAATTGCCAATATCGAGCACTTCCGAGAGGAGAAGCTTGGCTTCGCAAATTGTGTGGAGGAGGTCTCAGTTGGGGATGGGAAGATCGTGAAGATCACAGGGATAAAGGACATGGGCAGGACGACAACTGTACTTGTCCGAGGATCGAATCAGCTCGTTCTTGACGAGGCAGAGCGCAGCCTCCATGATGCTCTCTGTGTTGTCAGGTCAATTCAATCCTTTGTTGTTTTGATATCTCTTTACTGAAATCAATTATGAATTGGTTTAATAATCTGTTCTTTTCACTCTAAAATTTGTTGTGGTTCTGGTTAATATCATAGCTTTAGCCAAAAGGTACACTTAGGGCTTTTGGATTGTTTTTCAGGTATGGTTGCCTGATGAGGTGTCTTAGTTGGGGAAGGGGATAGAACTGGGGTGATTGGAGAGGGATTGGATCTTGTGATGTTTTCCTGTCAGGCCTATCTTGAGCTGTTGTAGTTGCTTTCATTGATATTGTTGGGTAGCAGAGGCCAGTGAAATATGCTGAAGGATTAATGGGAGTTGATTGAATTAATCTTACCATTTGTTTGAAGATATAAAATTTTACAACAGGAAATGCATAAAGTTTGTCTGGGATTGTGAGGGCTTGTGGTAGCATCATGAGATGGGTGATCTCTTGATGATTTGATTAATCTTAGATATGTGAGAAGGTTGACATAATTTAGAGTATGTTCTATGTCATTTACATTTTTTGGTTGAGTTATGTGAAAAGGATGATATAATTTAGAGTATGTTCTATGTCATTTACATTTTTTGGTTGAGTTATGTGAAAAGGATGATATAATTTAGAGTATGTTCTATGTCATTTACATTTTTTGGTTGAGTTATGTGAAAAGGATGATATAATTTAGAGTATGTTCTATGTCATTTACATTTTTTGGTTGAGTTATGTGAAAAGGATGATATAATTTAGAGTATGTTCTATGTCATTTACATTTTTTGGTTGAGTTATGTGAAAAGGATGATATAATTTAGAGTATGTTCTATGTCATTTACATTTTTTGGTTGAGTTATGTGAAAAGGATGATATAATTTAGAGTATGTTCTATGTCATTTACATTTTTTGGTTGAGTTATGTGAAAAGGATGATATAATTTAGAGTATGTTCTATGTCATTTACATTTTTTGGTTGAGTTATGTGAAAAGGATGATATAATTTAGAGTATGTTCTATGTCATTTACATTTTTTGGTTGAGTTATGTGAAAAGGATGATATAATTTAGAGTATGTTCTATGTCATTTACATTTTTTGGTTGAGTTATGTGAAAAGGATGATATAATTTAGAGTATGTTCTATGTCATTTACATTTTTTGGTTGAGTTATGTGAAAAGGATGATATAATTTAGAGTATGTTCTATGTCATTTACATTTTTGGTTGAGTTAGGTTTTGAGATTGTTTTATCCTATTACTGTGGTAAGGAGATCTGTTTCTTGATTTGTGCAGGTGAATTGCTGCCATTATTGTTCTGTTTGGTTAATTGAGAGTCTAAATAGGAAAAATGCTTTATTTATAACTAAATTGCACAAATCCATAATCTTTTTAACTTCTAGAATTTTATCTTGTTTTAGAAATTGTAGCTAGGAAAATTATCTCGTCTAGAGTTTGTATTACATGCAACTATAAACTTTCTTTTTTCTTCTAGCATGGTATCTTGTTTTAGAAATTATGGCTAGGAAAATAATCTATCTAAAGTCTGTATTACATGCAAATACAAACTTTGGAGGGCATATATATACAGAATGTTTGCTATTTTAAGTGTTATACACAGTTTTCTCTAATCTCTCAGCAATTTATCTTGTTTCAGGAGTATGGCTAGGAGAATTATCTAACTAAAGTTTATAGTACTTGCAAAGACAAGCTTTCAAGAGAGGCGCACACACACACACACACATATATATATATATATATAATGTTTGATAGTTTTAAGTGTTATGCACACAGACACAATTTATATACACAACCCAAATACACATGCAAAGCCTCTTGTTTAATCTTTAGTCATGTTGTCAGTGGCTTCTCCATGTGTTTTTTATATACCTTCTCTTTGATCTGTCCATTTTCTTTTTCTGCACCTTTGCCAATTACCAATTGTAAGAAGTTATTATCTGCTTTAATGGCAATGTTGGTTGCGCCTCACAGTATTTCGTTGTTTCAGATGCAGAAATTTTTTTTTTTACACTACATTATTTGATTCCATGAAGAATTTATATGGACTCCAATTTACATACTTCATGGCATGCTCAGATGTTTGGTGAACAAGAAATTTCTCATTGCTGGTGGCGGTGCACCAGAAATTGAGATGTCAAGACAACTCGGTGCTTGGGCAAAAGAACTTCAAGGAATGGAGAGTTACTGTATAAAAGAGTTTGCAGAAGCTCTTGAAGTTATTCCCTACACTCTGGCAGAGAATGCAGGGTTAAACCCAATAGCTATCGTTACAGAACTCAGGAACCGACATGCCCAGGGTGAGATCAACACTGGTATCAATGTGAGGAAGGGTCAGATCACAAACATATTGGAGGAGAATGTCGTGCAGCCACTGTTGGTGAGCACTAGTGCAATTACACTAGCCACTGAGTGTGTGAGGATGATCTTGAAGATTGACGACATTATCACTGTGAGGTAGACTGGAACATGCTAACAGGCATCCTCTCTTGGATCATGCATGTTTTTGTTTACCTCAGGTACTTCCTTAATCTACCAGAACTGCAAGAATTGGCAATTTGTATTCCCGGTTTGTGTTAAGACTTTATTACCAGTTTAGGTGCTATATGGTCATTTTGGTCTTTTGATATTATTCGGATTATCGTGTTTTGTCTTGGTTTTGCCATTAACTATGCTTGTATGAAATCAAAATGAATGCATCCTTTCCTTCAGTTATTCTTCACTTTGTTAATCAGTGAGCTGCGATATTATATTAAGATCTGATCCTTCTGTCTGATTTACATTTGTGGGGATATTTCTTGAATATAGTTAAATTATGAACAGCTTCATATTTCAAATGGAAATGGTCTACACCAAGGTTATTGTTCATTGACACTTCTCATATGTTGTCTTCTGTTTACGAAAAGAGAAGAAGCTCCTTCCCTTTCTTGTTCTTGGTGTTAGATTGAGGAATCGCTAGAGTCGGATGGTTTGGCTTTGAGGGTACCAAAACAAATGTTAGTTGTTATGGTTTTAAATAGAAGAAATGGAAGGTTGTAATCTGTCCCCTTTCTGGTGTTTAAAATACAGGAAAATACTCCTTTTGTGGATATATATACCTGAGACATGCATTGTAAAAGAACGAGTTTTATTTTCTTCTCGAGGAAAGAACAAAATTATGAAAAAAAGATTTTGATATTTTTCAGAATTTGTGAAAAAAATTCTCATGAGCACCAATTTTTCCATCAATATTTCTATCGGAGCATAATTTAATTATTCGACAAATGGAGGGATTCAAACTCAACTTATGTTCGAGTAAGAAATGTGTTTGATAAGATGAATCAGTTCGATAAGAAAATCTGGATCTCTTCAATCTTTGATATCAAATGTGTTTGATAAAAAAATCTGGATCTCTTCAATCTTCGATATCAAATGTGTTTGATAAGAAAACCTGGATCTCTTTAATCTTTAAATATTCTCGTACAAGTGTTATGTCTTAAGTATTGAAAAAAAAATCAAGTGTCACAAATTTGATATCAAATGTGTTAGATAAGAAAGCCTATAAAAAAATTATGTTTAGGACATACATAATGGGATCCCTTTAATGCTTAAATATTCTCGGACAAATGTTATGTCTAAGTATTGAAAAAAATTCATGTGTGGAATGACATACCTAAGAGATCTCTTTATACTGAGGTTTAGGATTATTATATTTGATATTGTAATTAAATATTTAGAACGTTTACACATTTCCTTTTGGCTATAAATGTAATCATATAACGTCGAACCTAAAAAAAATAAGATAATGACTAACTTCCAATGTAATTATGAGGTATTAATCATACGATGAAGAAGTATTGGCTATATGTTAACGAGGTATTGGCAACCTCACTATTCTTATACCGTTTGCCTCTCATCGTGGCTCAAAATAAAATCGAGATACAATATAACTTGTATCAAATTGTACTATAATATAATGTTTGGTGAGGGACTAGTTCACAAAGAACAAGGATGATGATGTTTCTTTTTCACCCGGTAGAAGGAAAAATGAGAAAAGAGAGTCAATTCGCGTTTAATATGAGATACAAATTTGTTGGGTACGAGACATGAATGAAGTCATTTCTCTAATTCGTTTGCCACCCAAGCGTCATTTCCGTAATACTGTGGACCAATCAATGTCTTTGGAATCAAATAATGCATTTGCCATATGTTATAGGTGTGTGTTTCCCAATTGGATTCGCCGAATTGATGGGAAAACGGGAGCGAGGGTTTTACGATGGACAGTTAGACTTATCAAGGAGAACATGAGGACCAATTTAAGTTCTACTCATACTCTCGTCAATTTGCTACGTTAATTAATTAAAAATTAATTAATTAAAATAATAAAATATATAAAATATAATTTCATAAAACCATATGCATTCAAATGCTTTCTTTATCTGAAGAAAATGTCAGGAAATTTCACTTTCCTTGGGAGTTTGACACTTGGTAGCCATTTTATCAAAACGAATCATGGGTCAATTGCCATATACACCAAGTCAGTAGGATCAAAACAAAAAATATTCAAGAAATATTTTTTATTTGGAAAGATATTTCTCTAATCTCTTGTGATTATTAAATTTGTATACTCTCTATCTTTCGAATCCATTTCGATAATATAATTTGTCGAGTCAATCCGATTGACATAGTTTTCAATCACATAAATATTCTTAATTTATCACTTAATTCTAATAAGCTCTTCTCACTTCTTATCTATAATATTTTTCTTTTCATTTTTTTCCCTTCTCTTTATTTCTTTTTTCCTCCCCCTCAAGAAATAGTTAGGAAGGAAAAGGATGGAGTTGCATATTTGAACAATAATACAAAAGAAACAAATGAATGCAATCATCAAGGATATCAACTCAAACCTTTTATGGAGTCAATCCAGTGGCATGGTTTTTGAGGATATAAATATCCTTAATTTGTCACTTAATTTTAACAAAATCTTTTATCGAGTCAATCCTTTTTGTTCCCCTCTTATTTCTTCTTCTTTATTTTTTTTCTCATCCTCAAGAAATAGTCGGAAAGGAAAAGAGTAAAGTTCCATATTCGAACAATAATACAAAAGAAACAAATGAACGCAATCATCCAAGGATAACAATATCAAGGAAGATCATCCACGTTTAATCAATATAAGAGATGAAGCATCAAATTACACATATCTAGAATAAATCAAGACGAAAGGATAAAGGCAGAAAGGAATTTTGTGACTAGAAACATGATAAAAATGTAAAATTGATGAAGACATATAAAGGGGAGCATGAGATCTAGAAAGATGGAAGCGAAGTTTAGTGACCAAACTAGACCAAGAAAGCTTGTGCTCCCAGTTGATGGTGAAGGGACTAGTTCGTCTCCGACCTATTGTTACGGAGGATAATTAAGATTACCTTTTAGTTAGATCGTTAGAGAGGCATTATAGGGGTGAGGATTGACATCGAGGGGGGTCGATGATAATGACATCCATAGTGAGCAAGATCGACAATAATAATAGGAAGCATAAGGGAGCATCAATAGAGAGAACGAGACGACGATCATAGCAAGCAAAGTCAACGATGATAATGTCGGCAAGAGTAATGTTAAGATGAAATAAGGGATTACAAGAAAAAATAAAATAAAATTGATAATATCAGGACTATGAATAGTAAAATAATATTTTATTATTTTGTAAAAAGATTATCAATAGTAGAAATGGAATAATAAATAGTAAGCTTCATAATTAATTTGGGAGCTAAATAAGTATACAACTACTAATTTGGAATTAAATATTTCGTTAATATCATGGGATCTTTGGATAGATATTTGAATTGGTATATAAGAATCAAATGACTATACTAATATTGATTTGGCCTCTCTTTCAGCTTACAATATAATTTGGAATTCGTGACTTGTCCATGCAATTACAACTCCATTATCTTCCGTTGATAATTATATCAATGCATCAAAACATTTCAGGTCCTCCCTGAACCAGTCATTCTCATGGGATGTCGGGGATTGCAGCTGTCGTCTTCACTTCGAGTTTTCTTGCTAAGGAGATGCCTTCTTATGTCCTCCATTACCAAATCTATCGCAACATTCTTCTCCTCGATTTTCCCCCAGAGAACAGAGTGATAATGGATCTGATTGCCCTGAGAAAAAAAACGAAGGAAGAAAAATCACCATAAGTTTAGGAGAAACACGTCAAATTAGTCTGTCATTATATAATGAGATATGCAATTGTAGAATTATTTCTTTTTAAGATTGATGTGTTCATATCCTCCTGAAGACAGCTGAGAGCCTGGCTGGGTACTCCTCAAACACTAGAACCGGTAAATTGGCAGAGATCTACAACAGTGCATGGTTAGGAGAAGACCTGAAGCACCATCATCAACCAGTACATGCAATGCAATTTCCAAGGATGTAGACTTGGAAAACAACGGGCGATTGATTAATGTTGTTGAATATTGACTTCCTATCACCAATTGAACACACTTCTTTATTTGGAATGACAAGTATTTTGAAGTGTTTATTGGGAGTGTGCTACTAGGATAAGGTATCCTATTACGAAAAAAATTCTTTAGTTTTGATATAAGAAAACATGTTGTGAAGAAAAAAATTCTTTAGTTTTGATGTAGGAAAAAAATTCTTGTGATGAAAAAAAATCCTAACAATTAGTATTTGAATATGTTATAAATGTCTTATATATATTTAGTTTTAATATAGGAAAACAAGATGTGAAGAATATATGGATGCCCGAGTTTAACACTTAGAGATGCGCTCTTTAGAGTTTAGAAAAGGTGAGAGAAAAAAATTTAAGTTCTTTATAACTTATGTCAGAAGATATATATATGAAGATTATGTTTAAGTAAGAATAACTTAAAACTCTTATGATTAATTTTAAATAATAAAAAATTTAATTCTCTTCGTAATTTTAGATAGGGAGTTTCAAGTTCTACTCTTCTCGATAAGAACGACAAATTGTTTGACTAAACTTTATGAATGAAAAAAAGAATAATTTTTTTTAAAAAACATGTGGTTGAATGGTGGCTTCCTACATATTCTTCTTCCAATAGAGTGGTCAATATGGAGTTTAAGTCTTCTAGATAAGAACAACAAATTGATTAGCTAGACTTTATGAATGAGAAAAGGAATAAAAAATAAAAAAAAATATAATAAATCAACCCATACACAATTAATGAAAGGAGGAGAAACAAGTGGACTTGTAATTGACTTATTTAAGAAAAATAGACGCAAGACTTCTAATTGACTTCTTTTAAAAAGAGAAATAAGACTTTTAATAAGTGTCTTAGGAGGATAACAAATCCTAGTATAAGAAGGAAAAAGAATCCTAACAATTAATGTTTGATTATTCTATAAATATTTTATATACTTTTGGGTTTGGATATAGAACAAAATACTAGTGATACTTTGGATGCTCAAAAATTTCTCCAATAGAATATAGAGAGATGCCTTTTAGAATTTGAGGGTGAAAGAAAGAAAATATAAATTGTTCTAAATTCGAGAGAATATATAAGATGATTATATTTGAGTGGGGATAACTTAAGACTCATATAATTAATTTCAAATGATGAAGAATTTAATTTGTTTCTTGAATATAGATAGGAGTTTCAAATTCTATTTTTCTTGATGAGAATGATAAATTGACTAAAAATTAAAAATTGAATGAGAAATTGACTGACTGACTAATTGATAAATTGACTAACTAAAATTTTTGAATGAGAAAAAAATTAAAAAGACTTCTTTTAAAAAGAGAAATACGACTCGAATGTTTAGATTATTCTGTTGAACAGATTAAATGGCAGTAATTATTAGATGATTTTTTATTGAGAAAAATAATAATTATCATCCTTCATCGCTAATTTCGCGTCATACATAGATAATTATTACC
>LVTN01001662.1:712-45465 GCA_001649415.1 Musa itinerans
TATCTGCCTGCTGCTGGGGATGAACAAAAACAAAAACAAAATCCTCCTCCATAAATAGAGGTAGGTCGATCGGTGGGAGTCGCACTGTTTCTGTATTCTTCCCTTTGGAGATTTGCACTGAGAGTCCTTTACGTGGGAAGGTTGCCATGCAATGCATACGACCTTTGGAGTTCCTTGTGCCTTCCCCTGATCTTGAGGTTTCCTCTCCCTTTGAATCGACCTAACGATTCTATGGTTCTCGGAGGAAGCAATTAATTAAATGTTTCAGCATCTCTCTCTCTCTCTCTCTTGCAATTCTATGCCAATCACGAGCCCCCAAATTGTTTGGACCAAACACAAACAAGAGAGAGTGTATTCTTCATTAGTTGAATCATATCAACAAAATCTAGGATGCATGATGGAGACATTCGTACTAAGTAATTGAATCATATCAACATTGAACAATGCCAGACTTGTCGGTCACCTTCTTCTCAAACTAAATAATCATATCTTCATTAGTTGGCCCAGCTTTTAATTTTTCTCCAACCTGCATCTCGGATTCAGGAAGGTGAAAAGTCCACCTTTTGTGCCCCATCGTATAATATTATTATTATACAGATAGATGCATTAAAAGATGGATCATTATGTTAATCTTTAGCGGTTGGCATATTATTGTCTCTACTATGATATAATAAAGTCTGCACCCATTTGGGGCGATCTAAAGACGTGGGACAATATCTAGTAATCCCGATATGTGATAGCATGACATAGTAGCTGAGACGATCTATTTGGCTGCTAACCACAAAGGACAGCTTAACTTGCAATTGTTTGCGATCATGGATTCTAATCGAGTCATCTAACTCGGTTTTGATTTTGATTTGTTCGATTAAATTAAAATCCAAGGAGGCATATATTAGGATGGACGTCGGTGACGGTTGAATCAACCTAATCCGACTTAGATCCGTATTTAGAAGGAGCCTTCGAGGAGCAGCTACAGAATCTTCATCTTTATATTCGATAAATACTGACATGACATGATTGATGACTAGGGGTCTTGATCTTGATCTCAATGTGTTGATCGAATTCAGTCCTAATAAACGTACATATTTTCCTCATCAACATCTCATTTTGAATTTCTCAAACCCATCTAAATGTTACAGTGTATACATGACCATTATGTTAATCACAACTTGTGCAGGTAACCTATGGAGTCAGGAAGGGCCATTGACATAGCTCAAGTCAAGAGGATTAAGTGTAACCAATAGGGCGTATAGTACGAATTTTAGCTTTGATTAATGGCCTGTTGATGAATTTGAGCATAAAATTCTATTGTTATTGACATCAATCCGAGATCACACCATAAACCAGCTGAACACATTGTTAGGAGGGGTGGAAAAGTTGATGGTTGGTTGCTTGCACCAAATAACAGTGCAGACTCATATAATGCAATGATCTTAAAGCCATCTTGTGGAGTCTCTCATCACAGCCTTCAAAGACTTTTCTAATGGTCAGTACAGAAAGGACATGCTGTAGCAGTTGGAACATCAGTAGCTACTCCATTAAATTAATGTTCATATCTTAAGTTTAGATCTCTTGGGAGGAATTTGGTAGCATTTCTTGAGAATAAGAAATAGCAGGTTGCAAGTATGCAGCTTCATAGCAGAACAAGTTACTGCTGTTCTATTCTTCTTGTGTTTACAGAAGAAAAGAGAGCAATATAATTACTAGGAATTATTTGCATGTTTGACCAGTAAAAAACAAGAATCTGCTACCTCAAAACACAAACTAAGCACTTAAACAGCCCTTCCCTCCCTTTCATGGAAGAAAAGCCTTTGATCTTGGCACATAAACTAAGACTAGAATGTCTAATTGATCCAACATCTGTACATATTTAGTTCTTGTTAGCTGTTGGTTGGCCAACACTTGTGAGCATCACATGAAGGCATCCAAAGGCAACTTGGTTTTACTTGAATAAAGTAGAGATTGATGATTGATCATGAAACATTTCATTTTTGTTGCTTAGTTTATATGTTGGACTCCTCGTTACTCGGATCAGACATGGGTGAGGGGGATAAGAACAACATTAAAGAGGGCTGAGAGATGCATGATTCATGGTATTAAAGTCATGACCACTAATCTGTCAGAAATAATGAACCATGATCCATCATCACAACAGGAACTGTTCACCATCTCCTTTTCTGCATATATATATATATAGAGAGAGAGAGAGAGAGAGAGATTTTATGACGAGAAAGGGATTTGGTTAGACTTTGTAACATGCTGCTCAATAGATACTTTTATCAGCTCATAAAGGTAATAGATAGTAAAGATTCACCAATAGCACATCCTAATTAGGTGAAGAGAAGTACAATCTTATGCACACGCATGAAGAAAAAAGTGGATAGAAACTAAGCACTTAATTTTTTATGTGGGGGAAGTCTCTTTCTCCCATTCTTTTGACGCTGATACTTCTTCTTCTTCTTCTTCTTCCTCTTCTTCTTCTTCTTCTTCTTCTTCTTCTTCTTCTTCTTCTTCTTCTTCTTCTTCTTCTTCTTCTTCTTCTTCTTCTATTATTATTATTATTTGCCTCCAAGACTTGTCCCTTATCTTCTCATTTCCCCCTCATAGTGCTCATTAGCTCTTTCTCTCTCTCTCTCCCTCCCTCTCTGGATACAAGTTAGATCTACCTATCTATATCTCTGTCAGTTATATTCTTCTATCCGTAGGCAACATGAGCCAAGCAGCTAAAGATCGGCCAGCTTCGTTGACATCGAGCAAGGATTCGCATGTGATATCGAAGCTGAAACGCAAGATCAGAATCGTGCACATAGTCACGCCGGAGATCATAAAGACCGACGTCGACAACTTCCGGGAGCTGGTGCAACGACTCACGGGGAAGCCCGCCACGGGAACGGGCAGCAAGAAGCAGGCGCCACCGGTGACCGCGATCGGTGCACAGGAGGAAGTCAAGGAAGAACTCGTGGAGGAGGAAGACGACGGCGAGTGGTGGAAGGAGGGCGTCTCCGGAGGACCCTTGGGGGACACGAGTTTGATCTTCCAGGACTTGATCGATTTCCCGTTGCTTTCACATGAATGACCGATGTAGGAGGAGCGGGTTCATGTTTTGCTCACGAGGAAGACTGCCGCCGAGTCCCTGTCGTCTTTCTTTCTCTTCTTCTTCTTCATCTTCTTATTTTTGGTTTGATTTTTTGAGTTCTCGGAGGATGGATCGGAATTGCAGCTGGGTTTGAGTCAACGTGGATCTCTTAGCTTGATAATGGACGTGGGAATTTTTCTTGTTTCCTAACCTTTATAGCCACCTTGTAAATAAACGATACCAAAGGTCATAACTGGGGAATGTTTCTGTAGCATTTGCTAGCATATTTTTTCTGTCTCTGTGTAGTTGCTCTACAGAGAATTGCAGGGAAATCTTTTGGCTTAGAGAATTGGAGAGACAATATGGTTTTGGGGGCATCCGATGCATTCAAATTCACTCGAACAAATGCTCTTTCGAATACTTGGGATCACCTTTTACTTGCGTATGGCTGCAACACTGTTGTGAATTGTGGTAAAAGAAATGGGACGAGAAACATTTTTCAAGCGTCCTGTAGGTTGAATGTAAAAAGATACAATGATACAAGACATTCCGATATGCTAACCACAAAATACGAGCGAGAGACTTGCATATAGGTGATAATACGAACCATCATTGACTTTTTGCACCGCCCTATCTTTTATACATATGATATATAGTACGAACCAAGGGATCATTTCTGAATTAAACGAGAGAATTGATGCTAATGTATATTGGTCTGACTTGAGGAAGTGGCTGCCTAATGTTCCTAAGCCACGGTGGATGATACTCGCGCACTAAGAGCTTGAATTAGATGGCTTCTGCACAAGCTACTACTGTTGCCGCTTCACAAAACAACAAGTTGGCTCCGCGTGCGGTGGTCGCGTCACAGAAGCAATGGGATCGATTCCTCTAAATATGGTCACAGGGGATCACCACATGTCGCAAGAACTTGGTACAATAGATTCCATTTTCAATCAAATGCTTCCTCCACCGGTAGCGACTTCACATGTACGATACATCGGAATTGATCCGCGAGTATCCAGAAAACTAACATTATTTAACTCGAGTCATCCAAATCTGCCAGCAACAAGCACCACTTTTCAACACACAATCAAAGGGGAGGTAAGAAAATCAAGTGTCATTACCTGCATAAATACAACTCAAAATATAAGAAATGTCTAAAGTTTATGAGAGACTCCATAAGATGGATGATAAGATTAAAAAAAAAAAAAAAGGCATGATGATGGCAAGGAAAGAAGGTACATTTCTTCATGCAGCAGACTTGCGAAGCTCACTTGCCCCATGTGCGAAGTGGCAACGATCACCAAAAGTGCATGCTCCTTTGGCAAAGTTCTCACACAACTTGGTTTTATAGTTGCTTCCAGGGCCAGCCGATGCTGCAGGAACTGGATTCCTAGCTGCTATTCCAGTGCTGGCACTAATATTAACAATTAGTTCTCTAACCATTGCACTAGCCTGCTTGATCTGGTCAAAAGATCCCTCCAGTTCAATGTTCCTCAGATTAGGGTCTGTCTCGTGATCGCGGATGGACAGCTTTGCACCAGTCATTCGGCAAATCTGCTTGGTGTTAACCCCACCTTTACCAATTATAGCGCCTGCAAGGGATGCATCCACACTAATCTTTGCGGTGGCAGAGGCTCCAAAGCTAGCAGCAGCTGCATCCATGCCTGCAGGGGGAGGCAGCTCAAATCGGCCTCCCAGTCGTCCCCCCATTGACGGTGCCATTGGACCATCCAAAGAAGATAAGATGGGCTTGCCGAGCTCCCGCTCGCCATGAGCAAAATGACATTTCTCTCCAAATTTGCAGCCTTCAGCCATGTTGTACTTGTTGCATATACGGGTCTTCACGGGAGGTACAGGAGCACCATCATGAATGGCAGGATGAGCCACTGGATTCCTCGATGGAGGTCCAAATGCTGGATTCCCTAAGTTGGTCATCTGTGCAACAGCCTGAAGGCCACCAGGAACATAGTGGAGAAAATGGCAACCCTCTCCAAATGGGCAACCAGCAGTGCTGCAGGGTAGCAACTCGTACATCAGGGTTGCATATAAAAATAACTGAAAGCCATAAACAATGAAAATAAATAAAAAAAATGCATGTTTTAATAGGACAAGATTTTTATGCAAAATCAACATCCAACATGACAAAAAAAGGAATGGGACCGTCCAATGGACAGAGGCTCCAACCAATATGTAGTTAGGGTTAGGATCATTGCCCCTAAAACAGTAGCCTCAAAGCTAAGATGAAATAACTAAACAGATAAAAAACATCAGGCATCATAAACTGAAATAATACTGTCAACAACATGACTATTTAAAGATAGCTCTTCAGCATGTGACTAATACACAAAAACCAAGGAAAACATACCATTTTAGTCTCAAAAAATGCAAAATTATATGATTTTGAAGGATGCTATGTGGAACAAATTAGAGTCATGAATGACACCAAAAAAAGCACTATCTATAGAGTACAAGCATGTGACAGAGGACAACAAACAAGACATTACCAAGTATACCAAGAAACACCCACTACCACCAGTTTACGTGGTTTAAAGTTTTCTTCACATAATACCATGCCAAGCGTCAATTCCACAAACTAGCCAAAGAAATGCTCCTCATGAAAAATTTCATCAAAGGCCACCCGGTCAACAATATGCCAATTTCTTGCACATAAGTAGTCAAACAAATTCACAGTTTGACAAATGTAAATAACAAGCTCATTTTCATCCTTTTACTATATCTGCTTGTTAGATAAAAACTACTTGTTCAAATATGATAATATTAAAGTCTGCTATTCACAACTGGGATTTACATTGTAAAATGAGTCAAGATGGTTCCATAAATGATGCTATCTTTAACGGAAACACAATGTCATGCATATGAAAATGTTCCATGTCATTTCCCTTGAAGAACCGTAAGGAGTGGTCTGGCATTACAGTGCAATCTTGCCTTCTTAGAATATTTGTAAATGATGTCACACTATTGTCATCTACATGCTCGATAAACATCAAAAACATATTTCTTAACAATTTGTGTACTTAATGGTCCATCTAAACTTACTTTTTATACTGCAAATAAGAAAAACAAGAAGATCCCTACAACATCAATGACAAACAATGTGCACAAATATTATCTTTTGACAAGATAATACTGTTTTGAAAAAACTCAGGATTAATCCAATAAAAACATCAATTACAAACAAAACTCAACTTGCTAAGACAAATAACAAACAATTGCAAATAAGTAACCAAGTAACTGGAAGTAACCAGCTGTATCAATAATCAATCATATTTATCTTGCTTTATGGTTGCTATGAAGTTGAGGATTTTGATAACCAAAGGGCTCTTGTGAACTCCAATTTACGCTGTTCAGTGTTGTTAACTTGATTAGAGCACATAAACCTGTATCACAATCTTAAATGACTGATAGATTAGCAACAAAAACACTGGTCCATAAAGTATACAAATTTTAATTCAATTTTCATGTAAAGTTGCAGAAACAAAAGTTGCTATAGGATGTTGATTTTAGATGAGTTAGGATTAGAACCTGAAAAACTTGGTGCATGGCTTCGATTTGCTTCCTATACCAGATTGGAAAGAGTCCGTTTCTGTATAACATTAATTACGTGTTCTCAGTTAAGTTCTGATCATTTACTATTAATAGTTCAAGTACACATTAAACAACCTACTACCTTTGATAAAATTTTAGCAATAAAATTTTCATTTACAATAGAAAGTCAGATCAACACTATAATCTCAATTAATAAGTAGATATCTCAAACTTGTTTATATTATGAGAAACTGGAGATCCATGATGACTGTTACAAGAGATTTATGTGTAGAAAATCATAACAAGACATATTCATTCATTAAGCAATAATTTGACGCAACCTGTTGTGTTGAGACTAACTGCAATTTAATTGAGGTATAGCAGCACAGTGGATTATCTTTAAATATTGATGCAACAAGATGGTAGTGAGTTAAAAACTTAAAACATTCATGAGCTTTATAATCATTGGAATTTCTGCATGACATCCAAGCCCTCAGACCCAGCACCTTCTTTTAGGTTGATCACAATATAAAGGAAGCTACAAAAGATCAGTGGTTTACTTAAATAGGTGCCCAGGCACTCGCCTAGGCACTCGAGTGAGGCGAGGCGAGGCCCAAGCACCTAAAGTGTCAACCAGGCAACATGCTTCAGTGAAGCGCCGCCTGAGCGCTTGCCTAAACCCAGGCGTCGAACGCCTCAGGCGAGCACTCAATTCAAATGAAGCAACCAGACCAAACTTTTGAAGTATGGTTCGGTTGAACAGTACGATTGAACCAACTAGCAACTTTCTTTTGCAGCACCCATAAAACCCACCCTCCGCACCCCTGCACAGCCCCGAGCAATCAGCCCTAGTGCAGCTACTGCCTCCACCGCCAATGCTTCCTCTGCCCCTGCCTCCGCCGCTAACGCACAAGACCAAGGCTTCCTCTTTCGCCGACGAACGAGTCTGACAACCTAGCCTTCATGCGCAGTTCCCTTCCGTCATCGTTGCTTCCATGTGCAGCTCCTTCCATCGTCAAGGGAGAGGATCGCAACTTCTTTCGCCACCGACAGACACCTTTGAAGCTTCCTCCGCCCACAACGTCGTCGATCGCAGCTTCCACGGCTGTCGCTACTGTCGTTCGCAGCTTACTTCGCCACCGCTGCTATCATCCATCGCTTCCTCCGTCGCTACTGCTACCGCCCGCAACTTCCTCCACCACGTTGTCATCTAAAAGTTCCTCCATCACCGCAACTCTCTCCTTCCCCACTTTCCACTGTCGATGACTCTTTTCTCTCTCTCTAACTATTGTTAATAATATTTTAATTTATATAATTATATTTATTTATTATATTATTTATTATATTTTAATATTTTAAAGTGTCTCGCTTCGCTTGGGCGAAGCTTGTGGTATTTTGAGACCTTGGCACCTAGCACTTTCCAAATCACTGTAAAATATACCCAACTAAAGCTATTTAAGCTAGTTAAAATCTGTGTGTCATACTGTCATTTAGAGGCTGAAACAAAAAATAAGGACATCTACTTTTGAGGCAGAAGAAACTTTGATAATAAAACTGGAAGTTATGATAATAAGTTACATGTCTCTCTATCAAACTTTTCAGCAATACATATTGCATATTGAGGAAAATAAAAATTAAGAAGAGCAAAACATCTGTACATGTTTTTTTTTTTGTGTGTAGGACACTTGGGAAGGTAACTGCGTCGTGATAAAGGAATATTGGCTCACAAATAAAATTAAGCAACATGTAGCTTTTCGAAGCTAAAAGAGCCCTCTGCTACAACAACATCAATAACTTTCTCTCAATGAAATTATCCAATAAAAAGCATCTGAAGTCTTAATCAGACACTAAACAAATCAAACAGAACCATACACCTTAAAACCACCGAAGCCCTTCTGAATCAGTGAAGAACATAACTATCAAGTAATATAATAATTTTATGACAGCGAAAAAAGGGTGAAAACTACACTTCCTGAAAACATTATAACCTTAAATACCATTTAGCTCAAAATAAACACAAGAATAAATAAACAATAATCTTTGCATGAACATGAGAAATCTAAAAAATACAAAGGCGACAGTGAACCCACTCTTTCCCTCTCCGAAATCTAGAGGCTACACTAAAGCATGGCATAGTGCACATAAGAACCTCGGCAATCCGAAAAAGGAAAAGGAGAAGAGAAACGGAGAATAGCAGGTAATAGATTTTAATCCAACCTCTGAGCCGCTTCGAGCCAGCTCCGCCCCCATTAGCAGCCTCCGGCCTCCCTCTCTTGCGAGCGGATTCCATTGCGACCACCAGACGATCCGGATTACCGAGCGGGTGGTGACTAGCAGACGAAGGACAGATCGAGAGAGGAAGATAAGAGTGGAGAAATCTATATCGACCGAAACCCTAGCTAGGGTATGGAGACCGCAAAAGAGAGAAGCGGGGACGGCCGAGGCTCGAAAAGACGAAAAATGCAGTAGCAAACACCTATTTATAGCAAATGGCGAAACGGAGGCCTCGAACCGTCGGATGTTAAACGAATTCAATTTCTGATGGCAGTGGGTTTGAAGTCCGCGCCGCAAATGGCGAGGCCTACGCGACCTGACATCACGTGAGGCCACGTGCTCGTGGTGGGTGATATGTCTTTGATGGGCTCGGTCACGGGAGCCTGATAGGCCTCCGGCCCATTATAGTCCAACATACTAATGGGCCATCTTTATGTAGGTTTACAATGTATTACATATACACATATAAACGTATGCGTAGGGAGTTCGGATCAGCTATATTCGATCCCAATTTATGTTATTTATTTTATCTCAGGCTTTTACGATGGAGTAGTAATCCCATAAGAACGATGAATTTACAGTTTTTTGTTACTTTTGTGTGAATTTATGAATAATTATATTTAAATTTGACATATTTTTAATATTATGTACTCCAAAGCTAATGAAGTTTACATATGATTGCAATGAAAATGACGCAATTGTTGCAAAGAGAGGAATCAAAATCATTGATAGATGGGTAGTAAAGAAATAAGGATGAGAGAGAAAGAAAAAAAAAGAGGAGTGGAGATGGAGGCATCGATGAAAGAGAGAGAAGTGAGTGTGAGGAAAGACAAACGGTTGTAGAGGAAGAAGGGGGAAATAGGTAGATTGATAGTGAGGGAGAGATGGTGAAAAGTGATGATTACATTGAGAGGCCATAAGAAGGGAGGTTACAAATGGAGATGAGATGGTGATTGAAAGGTAAAAGATAGAGAGTGAGAGGTGAGTAGCATGAATGAAAGATAATAGAACAATTGATATGACGAACCTTATTAATCAATAATACATGTGATCTTTGTATAGTATCAAAAGAGAAAAGAAGAGAATAGTCACTATCCATATATTTACTCATATGAATAAGGGTATAAGATAAGAGGTGTAAGCTAGAATATGCCTGAGGCACGTAAGTTGAGAAAACCTAACATATGTAAGAAGAAACTCTTCACAATAAGAGACAAAGCAAAATATATCTAAGACATGTGAGTTGAGAAAATATGACCCATATAAGAGGAAACCCATAACAATATGAGACATAGGGCAAAATGTGCCAAAGGCATGTATACTTGGAAAACCTAACCTGCGTAAGAAAAAATCTATCACGGACGATGGCACAAAATAAAATATGTCGAAAGTGCAGTGAGTCGAAGAAACTTGGTCGTGTTTGAAAAAATCTACTACGACGAGAGGCATAAAGAAAAATATATTCAAGACACGTAAGTTAAAAAAACTTCACTTATATAGAAAGAAACCCGTCACGACGAGAAACACAAGACTGAATGTGCTATGGCTCATGAATCGAAAAAAATCTAACCCTAGGACAAGAAACCCATCATAACGAGAAGCATAAGGTAAAATATGTATAAGGTTCATGAGTAAACAAAAGAGACATGTATAAGAGTAAATCCACCATGATGGAAGACACAAGAAAGAGTGACTAAAGTACGGAGGTCAAGTAGTGACCTCTCCGTTGCTCGAGGTGGATAAGCCAACAACACCCCTCCACCTAGGGTGGGTCCCTCAATAATGAAGTTTTATAGTCTACCACATCGCTACCAGTAGCATTTGTATCCCTCGCTTATGATCCTCACCACAACTTGAGGTAGGGACATCAGGAAATCTGACTCTCTTCTTTTGCTTGAGATAGGGAGGTCAAGCACTTGACCCTCTCTTTTCGTCGCTACTAAGCCATTGAGGTCGAGAAACCCGAACACACACACTCTACCTAAGATAGGGATGTCGAGCACCTGACCCTCCCTTTTCGTCGCCACTGAGCCATGGATGTCGTTGAGGCACGAAGGTGGGCAAATGGATCCCTCTTCAGCACATAGTGTTGTGGCTCTTATTATTGTCATACCCTACTGTCTCTCTGAAGGTGGTAAAGGTTGTCTCTACCATCGATGACCATGACCTTGATGGTGAGAGTGCATAAAGCTCCTAAAGAGGATTCTCGAATCCCAAGGATGGTTAAGAGGTGATGAGTAAGAGTGATGCTACCTCTTCTGCAATGTTGAAGGTTCAAGGAGGTGACCAAGATGACGATAACCAAGAGTCATGGAGGTTAGGAACCAACCCCTTGCTTTCTTTACCATTAAGCCACGAAGGTTGAGAAATTGACACTCATTGTTTGTTAACCTCCATGCCCAAAGGAGGGTCAGGTTCACATTGGTAAGAATTAATATGTTGTTGAGGAGAGCTCGTTGGGGAGTAGCAACCCCTCGTTGAGATGCGGAGGTCAAGCACCCTAAACCTCTTTAGTGCCAAGGCATGAATATTGGGTATCCCGACTCCCTCACTCTTGAGGAGTGTCTCTTGGCAAGGAACAACCTTTTTTCAGGAGATGGAGGTTGTCAATTCAAGGCACGACCAACCTGTTGATGTCCATCTAATGGGCATTGTCGGACAACCATGACCTCTAATCGAAGATGCATAAGCTTTATGTGTTGAATAAATTAGACATTACACTTGACCAAAGGGTTCAAAGCAAGCTAGTGTCTAAGTTGGAAGGAGAAGACAAATGATAGAGAAAACATCGTTAATCAATTATTATCTAACACATGGCCTCCGTATAATGTCCAAACTGTAAAGAGAAGTCTAAACTGTAAAGAGAAGTCCAAACTGTAAAGAGAAGACAAATGCCACATTCTTATCCATGTGGACAAAAAGTCTAAGGCAAGTGATTGTAGATTGCCCCCGTTGTCAATCGTGTGGGTAAAAGGTTAATGGAAGATTGTTAGAGGTAATTACGTCTTCATAAAATATTTTATAAAATATTTTATCCCTTTATGATCAAATATAAAAACTCATATTCAACCTAATAAAAAGGGAGATCACTTTTTAATCACTCATGTCCATACTCACCTATCTCGGATCTATACTCACCTACCTCGGGTTACTAATTTGAGTGTCAAAGAGATTAATCGAGAAACCTCTCCCGACCATAGTCTTTGTGCAAGTAGCATATCAAGAACTCGACATTTTCACCTTGGAAACAATTCAAACAATCCTACGTATATAGATCCGGAGTACATCGAACTAATCGAGACGTCGACGATTTCTTTTCATAACAAGAAAGAAAGTGAAAAGATCATATCTAAAATAATAAGAATATATTTATCCTATAATCATAATTAAGATGACTGTAGTAAGTAATTCATAAAAAAAATTATTATTTTTTTTACTATTGACAATTCCTTAGTATTGACGGTCTCTATATTATCGATTTTATTTTGTTCATAATTTCTTATTTTATTCTCATTAATCGACGTTGTTCTGTAATAGTAATCTGCAACGTGAGAGCTCTGCGGGTTAACTTTGCGGGACCGAGTCGTCCCTGACGTCGGCAACGCACCGTTCCCTCCTCTGCGTGGTTATCTTTACTGTCCCTCGTCTCCCTCGTTCTAACGTCCGCTTCCACGCCACCGTCGCTTTCCACCCACCCTACACGCCCAACACAACCCAAGAAGGATATCCTCCCCCTTCTCTCTCTGGGGATCCAATGGAACCCCCATTCGGTGAATCTTTCGGAAGGGGTTTGTTGTTGCTCAATCGAATCGGAGAACCCAATCGAGAATGAACTCGTCAGGTGCGCCCCTCTTTCTCTTCCGCTCCGCGATCGTTTTTACGGGGCCTTTTATCTTTTGTGCAGCGATGGTTCGCCTAATCAGGCCACCTCTTTCCGATCGCCGCTGTTGATTGATTTTTGCATCGCGAAACAGTTTCTCTCATCGAATTACATTCTAGATCTTGGTTAGAAAACAGAACAATTCTTCTTCTCTTCTGCTGGGATTAGATTTCTGGTAGAGACCCACTAGTTGATCGTGAGAACATGTGGATTAGGGTTTTACTTTGGCCTCGTCAATTTGGGATGGGATGGGCTCATGGGATTGCGTATTCGTGCTGGACCTTCGCTTTTCCAGTCAATCTAGGCTTTGAACTAACTTGTAATTTGATCCGAGCAGGTTTCCACAGTAGAGTGTTGCATCAGATGATCTGATCCTCCTGAATAGCTGAAGGTAAATTTGAAGCTTCCTTTGCGTTATGTTCTTCCCCAAGAGAAGTAGCTTTGCAATGTTATTGCTGGTAGTGATTGGTAAGGGGCTAATTAAAAGCATCTTCTAGGATTGGGGATTGGATGCTTAGTTTTCTGCTTACTTGACTCCACTTTTTTCTATTGTTTTACTTGGTTAGAAACACATTTGTTTATGTTGTTGTCATCCGATAAACTCGCTATTAAAAGATTTGAATCCTTAGAATTCATGTTCCTTTTCAAGATTTTATTGGCATTGAAACACAATGATGTTGGCTTCATCTTTTTGAATATTTTCTTTGTTTTTGTTCTACTTCTTTCCATATATTAATTACCAATCATTCACATTAGAAAAACAAATTGATCTGTTAAATCGATATTCCACCTCTTGTTTCTTGTAAAAGAAATTGTGGTAAATTCATTTGATCATATTGTGAGACGGACAAGAAGATTGATGGAGGCCTAACATAAAAGAGTCAAGTAAAATCATTATATGTGTGTATATGTGAACCTCATCAACATAGAAAGGTTAGATACCGCGGTGGGTTGCTCTTATGCACATATCCCATATACCTCAAGAGGAGTATTGTGCCACATTTTCCTCATTTTATGTATGCAATGGAAAAACATAGGTTTCATCATATAGTGCAATCTGACCTTTGTCGGTAGAGACTCATTCTTAGGAAAGAAGATTAGCCACTAGTAGTGGAGTGGAGCGCTTACTACGATAGCAGAGTTGGTAAGTATTTCTTTGATATTCATTAGAAGTCCGTTTTAATTTATGGGGTATTTTTTTTATCGTGTCAGTAATGTCGCCCTTCGATCTCACTGCATGTTTGTCTAAGATATTTAAGGCAAAAGTCATGCGAGGTGACCTTTGGTCGGTTTAGGCATTTAACTCGTTCCTTTTATCTTTGATTACTACTTGCACTTTAGTTTCTCCCTTACTAGAATAATTAACTGTTAAGAGAATTTTGTTGTAAAAACATTTCGTCTTTAAACTTGAGTCTCTTTATCATCGTGATGTTTATCCATCTCTTGAGAGAGAGAGAGAGAGAGAGAGAGAGAGAGAGAGAGTTTTCTATATGTCAATTCTTTGTTCAGGAAGTTTCTTGGCCTTACTTGTTTTAGCTGCTCATAATTCCTTTTCCTTTGTACTGTGAAGTAGTGTTGTTTGTTTTCTTTAACTTCATATATCTATATTTATGTGCACCTTTTCTTGCTAAACCCGACATCTAGACTCTAAAACGATCCTTGCTGATTCAACCGATCTAATTCGATTATGAAGGGGGCTGATCTTTAACCAAAGTCCAACTTTTAAAACCTAGGAATGCATTTTGAGATGGAAGGTGTTGACCGTATCCATTGTAGCCGCCCATGTTTTAAGTTCAGAGTTTGATTGTAGTCTGGTACTTGTGATGCTGTGCTCACTGTATGTTTATTTTGATTGGTTTTTACACTTCACGGATGTTTTTGGATCTTAAGATGAGTAACATATTATACTGCTTTGTGTACTGAGTGCTACAAAATCTACGTTTGATCAGTCACCTGTGGGTTCAAAATGGATGTCATGTAATCGCTGATACATATAATTTGAAAGAAATAGGAAGCGAGTACAAAACACTCCCGTAGTTTAATCATTTGTTGAATTTTGCAGGTTCTAATGCTACTTAAGATTCTTCCGACGGCCACAGCAACTACTGCAGGAAACAAAAGTTTGTCTTGTGAGTGACTGACGAAGATTTACGGAGAGCTTCGAGTTTGTTATATAATCTGATAAAGAGTTACACTTAGAAAGAACACACACATTCGACCCTTACGAGGATGTTAATAATCGGCAACCGTTCTAAAAGCATTTACAAGGCTCTCTGTGCCTTTGTATTATGTTCCTGGAGAGGCACATTCCTAAATTCCTCAGCATGCTTTCCTTGAGACGAGCTTCCAGTTGCCAGCGATCAAATATCTTGCGAAAGAGACTGCAATTTTCCACACACCAAATGGCATATGGAATCTATGTGTCATCATCGTCACCATGTCCAACCAAACGGTCGCCATCAGAACCTTCTCTACCTCCACCGGCAGTCACGTCATCGCCACGGTACTTATCTCCTTGCTGGTTCCCACCGTACTGCCGCCGGTTTCCCCGTCCCATGGATTGCTGGTGTGGGAATTGGTGCTTGCCCTCTTCTGCCAACAAAAAGAGAGAGGGCATGTTGTTAGCCTCCATCGCAGCCCAGTTGTAAGGATCTGAAAGAATCCAGAGTATATAACTTGACTTCTTAATTGAAGCTTATCAAAAGTTAGCCATTAGCAAACAAACAGAAATCAAAGGACGCCCAGTTCTACAGGAAAAGGAAAGAAAGACATCATGGTGGAATTCCCTTGATTTGGTAACTGCGGCGGTGGCAAAAGACAGACATCGGTAAGCAGTGTTTACCAACCAGCCTATTTATATTGAGTGGATGACAGATTCAACTGGTTCCGCTTTGTCATATGCAAAGCTTTGATGACACATGGGGAATATTATTATAGATGGAGAAGAGACTTTTTTTAGATTCGGAGGATCTCATGCACAACATGAATGGAGAATCGAGCTACATGTATTTACCACTCTCACCATCAGATGCATCAGCAAGCATTGCAATAGCATCAATCAGTGATTGTTCATGCTCCTGCAAAGATGGGGCACCTCAATGTTATTTCAGACAAACACATTGATGCTGAATAAAGGAGCGAGGTGGCATGTTTTCCCTACTTTCAACAACTTCTTGGCCTTCTCGATCTCCAGCGGTTCAGGATGGCTCGCACCGAAAACCTTCTCCACCTGATTGAAGCAGGAAAGAGACAAGAGAAAAATATGCTGACAATGTTCCATGAATATCCTGTCAAATGATAGAACAGTCGACAATATGTTCGATGAATTAGTAAAATACATACTTCCTTTATAAGTGTCTCGGTGTGAAGGATCTCGATGTCACCAGCACGCTTCTTGCCAATGCCATTTTGGGAAGGAGGAAACTGTTTCTTAGCCTGATTCTTCATGGTTCCTCTTCCCCTTCCTGCTCCTGGAATGCCACCACCACGGCCTGTTGACCTTTTAACCCCACCCTGACCAGGCCGATGATTGATACCCGGGTCCCCGCCCTCCCATCGTATATCATCCGGGGAAATCTACAATTAGAACGTGATTCAGGTTAGCCGTCAGATAAAAATAAAAGTTGATCCATTGGTTTCTGAGGACAGCGTTGCTGATGTGAATGAATTAGTAGTGTTTACTTTTACATGAGAACCATAAATAAACGTCACATGAATCATATGAAAGTCCACTAATCTCCCTCCCGGAAGAAAATCCAGAACAGCTGAACTTAAATACTGAATTTTAGAGATCAGAAAATTCCATTGAGAAACAGTAAATGGTGACAGAGATTCTGATAATCATATGCTAAACAACTTACCTAACCACAAAAACTGAATAAATGAATAATTTGATACTAGGCATAAAGCCCAAAATATTACATGTGACAGATGGTAGTTGAAAGTACTTACAAGCATAAGCTGCAAAGAACAAACTTGCCATGAGCATAAGAAACTTTTCACAGTGTAATAATACGTGGTTATCACATGTCTATCAGATTATATGATAACAGTCAGTTCACACAAAATGCTTTCATGTGGCTGTACCTGTAAACTATCTTGTAGATAAAAACACAAGCCACATTTAATTTTTTTTTTTAAACTTCGATTTAAAAATCTATATTCGCAAAAGTTACTGTAAGATGGTGACCAACATCTTCAAAGGTTCTCATACTATACAAATTTGAGGAGAGAAATAAACGAGGCACTTAGCATGTAAGTTAAAGTGCTCTGTTAGCATAAATCAAGACTTCCAAGTTTCTACACACCAAAGTCCACTCATGTGTGAAGTATTGTGAAGTATTTTAACTTGAACTCCATCAAGAAACGGAAATGGAAGTTGCACAAAGGTGCATAGACCTATATTGGCTTGCTTTTTGGCATCCTCCTCTACATGGCACTATGTCCAGCAGAAAGCCATTTAGTTAAACTGTGTAAACATTTATAACTTGCACTATGCTATGTCCTCCATACCATTAGGTCTGCAAAGATATGCCATCTGCAGTTAAACTGTGCAAACATTTAGAACTTGCACTATGCTATACCATTAGGTCTGCAAAGATATGCCATCTGAAATCGTTTTCCTGTGTCAGTTACCATATCAAGCTTTAAATATCAGGTAGTCTTGGCTATAATTTGTGTTTGAAGTATTTTAAGAACCTCTTAATTCTGTTAATATGGAAGTGCACAACCAACAATGACCATATGATGGGGGAGCAGGGGTACAAGGATAAGAAATGTGCAAGATATGTTACACCAGGAAACAACTAAACACCTACTCAAAGCTTGTATTTCTTTGAGGATGCATGCTATATCGAGTTAACCTAGGAAAATGAACTTCAAGCAACATCAATATTCTGAAAGATCCTTTTATTCTTTTTCTCACAATTCTCGGAACAGCTCTAACTTTAGGTAATTAGACAATCTCCAAGATGAAGGCTACCACTAGATAGTCTATAACACTAGTAACAAAGTACTTTTTGATCTCATGCTCCTGCAAAGCTGTAATGCAGTTTCTTTAAATGGAAAGAATATCTAGATTGCTTCCATAAATAAATCAGTAATAGATCCACATTCTGCAAGACGAGAATCAAATTTGTGCACGTTTTATTCAACCAAAGTGAAATAGAGCAAATACAAGAGTGGAATGCATGCTCCACATTCTTTTCTGAAACCCTGATAACCAGCTACCGGTGAGCAGTTAATAGTTCACTCACTAGTAATTAAGTATCAAATAACCATGAGCATAAAAAATGAGAAACAACAAAAAAATGCTTCGAGGGTGTAAGCAATTCAAAGGGAAAGTCACCATACATAACATAAAAGTCCAAATATGATTTCCAATCAGCAATAATTAACTAAATTTTATGAATCAATATTTAACTATAGCAAATTGATGTTCACTTTCATTGATAAAGTATTGAAAATGGAAATGAAGGAGAATGGAACATGTCATATGCAACATAACAAGTTTATCACTGGGAGAGACCAAAGTTTTAAGTGCATTGTCAAACAAATAGGTACAGCTATAAGATGGACATTGTAAGGGACCTATGGAAACAATAAAAGACAAGGATCCTCATAAATTCTACTGGAACCTTAAAGATAATTCCATCAGAGCAAAAGGCCAGAACAAAAAGAAGTACCAAAAAACACCTTATTGTAGGCCTTTTCTGTCCTAGCTCAGGCATGGTACTAGCAAACTTAATCATAACCCTCTCCTAATAGTAAAAATTAAGTGTCTTTCTTACCCTCTTTATTTGCTAAAGAAGCAATTCAGTATTTTACATTATGCCATCTGTTAAACCCTTCTCTTTCATCAACTTTTCTGCAGGGTTATGAAGTTCCGTCTGACACTATTTTAGTAGATTGTGACTTCCCAATTAAGGAGCTGGAATCAGTTGATACTTGTTTCTAAATCCAAATTTTATTTGTCATGAAACACCAAAGCCTCCAGAGTCGATGGTTCCTCTCCTAGAAAAATATATAGTGCATATGTAAAAGGGTAGTACCCCTTTGTGTGACCCATGTCTACTGGGAAGACAGCACTAAGGCGGACTGGGAGGCGATTCAATCTTATTCAATATAACATAATGACTTCAAGCCATCACATGGAACCACATCTTTGGAGCACTCACTGTGATTTAATAATTCCACAGGTTTCTACCAGTAGAAATAAGCTAAAATAATAAGTCCAAGCAAGGTCAAAAGAAATACACTATATATTGTTGGCAAGAGTCACTGGGCATAACATGGGCAATGTAACTTTGACATAATAAAAACAATTAACTTACCTCCTTCAAATTGACCCATTCCCATGTCTCATCTTTCGTGTCAATGTCATAAACCAGAGCATGAAGACCCTACCAAGTGTTGATGATAAAAAAATTTAAGACAGGCAATGCTACAAAAACAACAAGGAAGAAAGCTGGAGCACTTAACAAACTCACTTCAACTGGATTATAATCAGTAATAACAGCTTCATAAAAGTTATTATCTTCAGGCCACCTAGTCATGACCTTTCGCCCAATTAGCAGATCATATGGTGTCTTTTTGGCTGGATCAATCATAGGAGCACCTGATGAATTCCTACTTGCCACTTGGCTTCTTCCACTGGGACCTGCTGAAGGATACTGCATAGACTTCATCGAAGATGCACCAGGCAACGTCTGAGCCTGCAATTTCGATATAACTTCAATAGAAAACTATTGTGTACATGTCTAAGTAACATACAATTCTGAGAAACAAGTGACTGTATGCATTGTCATAAGCCCAGTAACTTACTGATTTAGGTTTTTTGCCCTTGGCTGCTGTTGCAGTTCCCCTTTTTGCAGCTGATGATGATGGCTGCATGGGAGCCACAACAGGCTGTGATTGCAGACCAGGAGATGGTGCATCCAAGGACAACGAAGGTACAGGCTGAGATGTTCTTTGCCTCTTCCGAGAGGCTGAGATGGTGGGACTTGGTACAGGTACATCTGGTTGAACATTATTAAACATCCCAGATTGGAGCCCACCTGCTTGCCTCCATTCCCTAAATAAAAGTAACAATGAAGGGAAAAAAAAAACAGACAACAATAGATCATTGGCCGTGATCCCATAAATCTATTTATTAGCAAACCTTATTCTTCGAATAATGTCATCGGCATTAACCCTGCTTAATAGTTCTCTATGTTCCTCATCCGACACTCTGAGCTCCTTTCTGAGTTCGGTTATTAAACTTTCTTTCTCCTGAAGAAATATGCTCATCGGCAACCAATTAGTAAGCAAAATTTACATGTGAAAAAAGAATAGACTAATACAAAACAGCTATGGTCATTTTATGTGGATATTTACCCAAGTAATGGCATCAGACTGAGCCTTAAATGCTCGAAGAACAGAACTGTATGCCTCTTGCTCAAGTCGATGTATTTGGGTTTCCATATCATTCTGCATTCTAGCATACGGAATAGCGCCAATAGTTGCTCTTCCATTACCAGTCACTTGTCCTCCTCTTATACCCCTATTCTGATGCGGCGGAGGAAGATCATCATCAGTTCCTGCAACCATTTAGTGACAATAGAATGAATAGCACCATATTACAAGCACATAAAAAGGTAAAAAAGATTGCCAAAGATGCTAAGAAAGAATGTTCCATGATAAATCTCTTTATCCAGCCCATGGGACCTCATCTCATTGTGGTCCAGGGTAAAAAAGGGATGTCTCACATCTGAATACAGCTTAGGGAAAACAAAAAACTGTTACCTGCCGCATTGCCACAATCACCGAATGACTCAAAATCAAACTGAAGAAAAATTTCTAACAAATGACAAGTACATTAAGGTCCTCACCAACAGGCAATTTTTGACAAAATGGAAACCTCCATCCCGTAGAAAAGTTGAGATGATGACAACTTTGCTACATATTCCCGAGAATTGACCAACTAATAGAAAGGGAAATCTACTCATTAGACTTGTGTTCCAATTGCGGTAACACAGTGTGGCTCAGAAGTACTATAAATGCCTACGATCAGTATTTACCGGAGCAGACAAACAAAGGTAGAGAAGTTTGATTGGAACATCAAGACGCTAGACCTGAGTAGCAGCAAATCAAGCTCAAAATCCTAGTTTCCCGACCTCAGGTTTTTCACTATAGCAAACAACTCTGATCCAACGAAATGAATAAAAACGCATTGTACAAGGAACATCGACGATGGCTTACGCAAAAATATAACCCTAAATCACAAATAAAATCATCATAAGATTGGAAGAATGCTAAAGAAACGCTTACCACTGCTATCGGAAGGATCAAACTCCATGTCGGGAGCCCTTTGGGTACCGAATCCCGGCGGTGGTAGACCCCAAGGACTGCCAATCACGTCAAAATCAAAGAGGAGGAGCTTTCTCTTAACTAAGAACCAATTCGGAGTGACCAAACGGAGTGATCTGGCATCTCCAGCATCTATTTCGCTCAGCTCGAGCGGAGAAAACGACCCCTCGCGTAGAGCATGATAACACGATTCGATCAGAAATCGGAATCGGGAGACGGGAATTTGGGGGAGTTTCGAGGGGATCGGAGCTGAGGAGGCGATGGGAAGCAAAAGAAAGGGAGGGAGCGAGGGTTCGAGGGGAAGCAAAAGGCGTAAAAGAGCGGATTCCAACGCGTTTTATAGTGCAACCTTTTTAACAGTTAATTCATTTTGTAAGTTCCGATCGATGGATGGCATCGGACCGGTTCGGGTCTGGATAACACTTGGGCTACGCCCAATCAATTCGGCTTCGGGCTCGGCCCAGGCCCGAATCTAGTTAATCCACATCGAGTCAATTAATTCGTTTTGGGCTCCGATCTATTTAATCACGTACGAATCCATTGAGACTAAGCTGGAAACACTTGTGGTATTACATTATATTCCTCAAAATATTGTACTTATAGACTGCTTTATCAATTTATACGGAAAAAAATATTTTAAATATGAGGTAAAAGAGGAGTATTATTTTAAAATTCTAAGAAATGCTTTCTGGAAAATAAAGAACGATTTTTTTCGATAATTCATATGTATATATATATATATATGTATATATATATATACATATATACATATATATATATATTTATATATATATAATAGAGTCTCTATTTTGAACCACTACCCGAAGAAACGGGACGATATCCTTACTGCATCAAAACGTGGGCGCGATGCTGAGCCATTTCGCCTCTCTCCCTCTCCAATGCCTGCCGAGGACTCCCTCGCCCTCCTCCTCTTCCTCTTCCATTTCCTCTCCCCTCTTCGTCTCGGTCTCTCGGTCCACTCACCTTTGGTGGCGTCCGAATCGGTTATCGGATGCACGGAGATGCGTTCTCCTGCATCGGGGGAGACCCGATCGTCAGATCGGAGATGGGGCAGGTGGGCGAAGGTACTCTATCGTTTGTCTGATGGAGTCCAAGACGGAGGCGCGGGTTCCAGGGGCCGATGGTAGCAAGAGGGGGCGGCTGAAGCTCGAGGCTCTAACTTGGGATCACTCCTTCGTGCGCGAGCTGCCTGGCGATCCAAGAACTGATACGATCCCCCGTCAGGTACTTTTTCTTGATTTATTTGCCGGTTGGATCAAGATTGGTCACACGCGTGTCAGATAGTTCTTCGTATTATCATTTTCATTATTGCCCTTGTTATTGTTCTCATCATCATTACTTCTGACTGTAAGTTTATGTCGATATATTTGCAAGAATAAGATATTATAGGCTGGTCTCGACAATCATAATGAGTTGATGAAGAGAGTTGAGGCCTTAGGAAGCGGCTAATCTGTTTCCAAATGGTTTCCAGGTGCTTCATGCTTGTTACAGTAGAGTATCTCCATCTGCTGAAGTGGAAAACCCTGAACTTGTAGCTTGGTCAGAATCAGTTGCTGAGTTGCTTGATCTGGATCAGAAAGAGTAGACATCTTTACTAACTAAACTTCAGTTGTTCACCAGCTTAAATTCTATTATATGCATAATTTTCATACAAACACACCGGCATCTGTCACCAAATTTCATCAACTGTCATTCATATGCAGACTTGTCTTAAAAGCAAAAGTAAAAAATGATACAGGTTTCTTTTCTTGTTTGATTCACAATTTGGCAACTGAACATTTTATAGAATGTACAATTTTCCCAGGAATATAATCTATTCATCTGTTCTGTTTTTCTCCCACATGGATCACTAAATCTGTAATCCCTGGCAGACTAAGAGTCTATTGCAAGACACACACAAGAAATTTTTTGGTATATTTAGGATTTTGTTCTCCTTTTCCAGTTCATGCAAAACACATGGGATTTTGGGAACCTTGTATGGTTTGGGGGGTTATTTTACATGGATTTCTGTTGACTTGTTCTTTTATTGGGGTAATATGCTATTTGAATTGAGCCTTATTTTGATTTGTATAGTTATATCCGGTTGCAGGTTCATGCGGCCTGATCTCCCTATAATATTTGCTGGAGCACTACCTTTGAAAGAAGGGTTAGTTATGAACAAGAAACTTTGATTCTGCACCATTCCCTTCACATCATATGTGACAAGGGCCTGAAAGAATTTTCTATTATAGGTTGCCTTATGCTCAGTGCTACGGTGGTCACCAGTTTGGTAGGTGGGTTGGTCAGCTAGGGGATGGACGTGCAATAACTCTTGGTGAGATTCTCAATTCTCAAGGTGAAAGATGGGAGTTGCAGCTCAAGGGTGCTGGAAAGACTCCTTATAGCCGATTTGCAGATGGTCTGGCAGTTCTTCGTAGTAGCATCCGTGAATTCCTTTGCAGTGAGGCAATGAATGGACTTGGAATTCCTACTACCCGTGCACTTTGCCTTGTCACCACCGGCAAATTTGTTACCAGAGACATGTTTTACGAGTATGTCACTGTTGAGCATATTTGTAGCTACATTTTCTCAGCTTGTATATAGAACAAAGCACTGCATCACACACATTTTCACAAATTTGCTGCATCGTGGTTGGTATTCTTTAGAATTAGATAGGAAACTTCCTAGACTATAGACAGAGACATGTTTTACGAGTATGTCACTACTGCACATATTTGTAGCTATTTTTTTCTCGTATACATAACAAAGTGCTGCATCACACGTGTTTTCACAGATTTGTTGCATCATATTTGGTATTTTTTAGAGTTTGATAGGAACCTCCATAGATTATAGACAGTTGCACTTTGTGGTGGCACACACATATATAATTTCAGACATTTCCTAAGAAATGTTAATGTTTTTCCTTTCATCATAGTTTTCTATAACAAGGTATGGAATGCAGTATTTTGTTAATGAGAGATCATGAAGTGCTTAATCTTAATGCCTGGATAGTTAAAACATTTGGATTCTGTTAAATTGATGAATTAGCATCCTCTGATGGGTAAACTATCATGAAGAACCTTTTGCTTTTGATGATATCATCCTTCACTTATTTATGCCCATGTTCCTTGCAGTGGCAATCCTAGGGATGAACCTGGTGCAATTGTTTGCCGTGTTGCTCAGTCCTTCCTGCGTTTTGGTTCATATCAAATTCATGCCTCTAGGGGAAAAGAGGACCTTGATATAGTTCATACTTTGGCAGATTACACAATCCGCCATCATTTTCCCCAAATCAGGACAATGAAAAAAAGTGATAAGTTGTCTCTTGAGGTTGGTGTAGAGGGTTCTTCAGAAGTGGATCTGACATCTAACAAATATGCAGGTAATGTGATCCACACACAGTAGTTTTTAAGGTTATCAGCATAAGTGGTATATCATATAGAAACAAGGTCAACATATCTGTAAATCCCTAATTCTTTGGCTGCCTTTTATTGCACTCATCATATCAGCTTGGTCAGTCGAGGTTGCTGAGCGCACTGCTTCCTTGATTGCTAGTTGGCAGGGGGTTGGCTTCACTCATGGTGTTTTGAACACAGACAACATGAGTGTCTTGGGTTTGACTATCGACTATGGGCCTTTTGGTTTTTTGGATGCATTTGATCCAAGATATACTCCAAATACTACAGATCTTCCCTGGAGAAGGTACTGTTTTGCTAACCAGCCTGATATTGGCTTGTGGAATATTGGACAATTTACTGCAACTTTATCAGCTGCACAGTTGATCAACAACGAAGAGGCCAACTATGCAATGGAAAGGTTTTCTCTGGTTCTGGATGATAATATGTTTTGAAAAGTTGTTCTTGATTATGTGTCGAAAAACATAGTCGATTATTGACATTTGTCTTGGATGTTTGTGTTTCTGCAGATACGCTAATAAGTTTATGGATGAATACCAATCCATAATGACGAGAAAGCTAGGTCTATCCAAGTACAACCAACAACTCATAAGTGACCTTCTCAACAACATGGCTACCGACAAAGTTGATTACACAAATTTCTTTCGGTTGCTTTCAAGTCTAAAAGCAGACACTACTATTCCCAACAACGAGCTCCTTGTCCCTCTTAAAGCTGTTTTGCCAGACATCAGCCAGGAGAGAAAGGAGGCATGGACCAGTTGGGTGAAAACCTATCTCAAGGAGGTATGATTTTTCATGATACTTTTTACTTTAGTATCGTTTTATAATATCCAGGTAGTGGACGTCCGTTTTGGTTCTGATCACATCTGGTGTAGTAGGGATTTAGCATGTAATCCACATAAGTTAGGGATGTGATCAATAGTTAAGTCTAGATGGAGAGGCCTAATTGGAGGATTCAATGAGCTATCACGGTCACCTAAGTAGCATTAGAGGAAGTTTTGAGATACAGCTTGACAAATGTTGGGATCGAATGGCATGCAAGAGGAATTAAATGTCACATAGAGTTCATACAGAAAGAGTACATGCAAATAGCAAATTTTGTGATTAAGGCATTTGTTTATCTCTTATTTGCAAGATTTGCAACTGCAATGGACAGAAAATAAGTGCATAAGTGGCTCTGAAGTAAATCAGATAATTTTTTGTCGATGATCACATTTGATCGTAGAAGCAAATGGCGTTCAAGGTTCAGTTGTAGGTAGACTAATTGTTAGGTTATGTATGAGAAGAAACAATGTTTTTGTGCTCCCTCTAGTGGCTTTGGTGCCCAAAGTCAGGCCGACAGGTTGCTGCGGGCTTAATGTCTACATTTCTTTAAGAATGGTTTGCTTATTTCACTCTTTCCTAACAGACTCTTTCCTTGTTTCTTCTGAAGCTGGTTTCTAATGGCATCCTGGACAAAGGACGAAAGGCTGCAATGGACTCTGTTAACCCCAAGTATGTCTTGCGAAACTATCTGTGCCAAAGCGCCATTGATGCGGCCAAGCAAGGAGACTACAGCGAAGTCCACAGGCTGCTGAAACTAGTGGAGAATCCATACAACGAACAACCGAGGATGGAGAAATATGCAGGGTTACCACCAGAGTGGTCTTCCAGGCCAGGTGTGTGCATGTTGTCATGCTCTTCTTGAGGACGTGTATACAGGTGAACTGATATGGTCTTGAGACCTGAGTATAAATCAAATTGCTATGTAATCAATCTCTGATTGTAAATGGCTGAACAATTTTCCTTCGATGATTGAGATAGATGCATCACTTTTCTGTTTATAAATCAATGTTTTCTTGCTTCATAATTGTATTGGCAGATTGGATATGCCCAAAAACTGAATTGAACCGTGAAACTAATTAGTTTTCTAACGAATGATTCTCATAGAACCGACTATGAGACCAACTGAATCCTATCAAAATATCACGCATATAAAAAAGACCAAATTGAAATTATTAATCCAATCAGTTCTTTTATGAATCATAGAAACTCAGTAGCTAAACAGGTCTAATTTTCAACACAAACAAAATCAAGTTGAATTATGGTGGAAGTTATTTGAGTAATATTAACCCCAATGATAATTCTTTATTCTTATCTTTTTAATGGCCCAGTCATCGTATCCGTTCCATGACAGGAGAAGTGGGAGAATAGAAAGAATTATGGAAGAGGAGAGGAAGAAGTGTAGATAAGAGCGAAGATGGGAAAATTAATATAAAAGGAGGAAAAAAAAAAAGAGAGGAAAGGGGAGTAAGAAAAAAAAATGAAATAAAAATAAAACGTGAAAATGAACACAGATTACTTATAACGAGTTTGTTTCCCTCCTGTAATAGTAATAAAGATGCATAAATAAATGGTCGTGACGCGTACAGACGACATGATGGTGAAATGTACCGAGATGACTAGTACAGGCTACAAAGCAGGGAAAGCACGGCGACGACGAAGTCCCAGCGTAGAAAAGTCCTCTTGCCTCTCCGTCAGCATACTATTGGTCGAATTGAGTGTGTCGATTAATGGTTAGAAATTACAGCACTGATTCTCCGCATCATTAGCCACACAATCGTAAGACATTTAACACGTAGACTGACTTGGAGTCAACCAAGACAAAGACCTATGCGACGTTTGCCTTTTAATCATGTGACACCATATTCATCGTCTCTCACACAAACCCTCTGCCGATCTCATTATGACTCCTCCCTTCATCCTCGTCTTCCTCTTGTTAATCCAAGTAATCACAGCTACCGCTGCTGGCCAGAGATCCGCCAATATCACACGAGGCACCACCCTCACCGCTCAAGGCTCGCCCAGTTCATGGCTCTCCCCATCCGGCGACTTCGCCTTGGGCTTCTACCCCCTCGACAGCGACACCTCCCTCTTCCTCCTCGCCGTCTGGTATGACTCGACCTCCCCCAAGGCCGTCGTCTGGTCCGCCAACCGCGACGCTCCCGTCGCTGCGGGTTCCACCCTGCAGCTCACCAGCGACGGCCGTCTCTCCCTCAAGGACCAGGACGGCAAGCAGGTTTGGAACGCCGGAGCCGCCAACGCCTCCTTCGCTGCCCTCCTCGACACAGGCAACCTCGTCCTCGCCGCTTCTTCGTCCAACTTCCTATGGCAGAGCTTCGACTTCCCCACAGACACACTCCTGCCGGGCCAAGTCCTGACCCAGGGCTCCAGCCTGCGTTCCCAACTCACCGATTCGGACACCTCCGAAGGCCGCTTCCAGCTGGTGGCGCAGACGGACGGCAACCTCGTGCTCTATCCGCTGGCCCTTCCCACCGGAAACCAGTACGTCGCCTACTGGTCCACCGACACGACCGGCTCTGTCAATCAGCTCGTCTATAACGAGACCGGCAGTCTGTACTATGCCGTCTCCAATGGTACCATCGTCGGCATAAGCCCTACCTCTACCTATTCCACGCGCAACTTCTACCAGCGCGCGAGGCTGGATCCCGACGGCGTATTCCGCCAGTACATCTACCCGAAGAATGGCACGGCCGGCGGGTCCTTGAGGAAGACGTGGAACGCGGTGGCCAAAGTGCCGCTCGACATTTGCCGAGACCTTGTGGTGGAAAACGTCGGCAGCGGCGTCTGCGGCTTCAACAGCTACTGCTCGTCGGATGGGGATCAGACCCGCATCAACTGCATGTGCCCACCGCAGTACTCCTTTATCGATCCGGACAAGAAGTACAAAGGCTGCAAGCAGGACTTCCTACAGATCTGCGAGGGGTACAACCCCGGTGAATTCGAATTGATCCCCGTGGACAACGTCGACTGGCCGTACTACGACTATGAGTACTACACGAATGTGGACCAAGATCGATGCGCACAGTACTGCTTGGAGGACTGCTTCTGCGTGGTCGCCATCTTCTGGAGCAACGACGGGGGATGCTGGAAGAAGAGGCAGCCGCTGGCGCATGGAAGGATGGGTAGTTATGTTGATAGAAGGGCGCTGATCAAAGTGTCCAAAAGCAACGCTTCCCTGACTCTGCCGCCGGGCCCAGTGACTTCTATAACAAAGAAGCAACGGACGCCGATGAACCGAGTCGGCTCAGCGCTACTGTGGTGTTCTGGCTTTCTGAATTTGATCTTAGTTGCGTTGATGTCTGTCACCGTCTTAGGTCACCGCAGAAAGAGGGGTCAGATGCTTCAGCGACAGACAAGCATGTCCGTGGTAAATCTCCGAGTTTTTTCTTACCAAGAGCTCGAAGAAGCCACTAATGGATTTAAAGAGGAGTTGGGAAGAGGCGCATTTGGCGTGGTCTACAAGGGGGTGTTGGCATCAAACATCAGGACCGATATTGCGGTGAAGAGGCTGGATAGGCTGCTTCACCTGGACAGCGAAAAAGAATTCACCAACGAGGTGAGATCTATCGGGCAGACTCATCACAAGAATCTGGTCAAATTGATCGGATATTGCGACGAAGGGTCGCACAGGCTTCTGGTGTATGAGCACATGAGCAACGGGGCACTGACGGGTTTCCTGTTTGGCGATGTGAAGCTGCGGTGGGAGCAGCGAGTTCAAATCATCTTAGGCATAGCCAGAGGGCTGCTGTACTTGCATGAAGAATGCAGCACCCCTATCGTCCATTGTGATATCAAACCACAGAACGTACTCCTTGATGATAAATTTGTGGCTAGGATTTCAGACTTTGGGCTGGCAAAGCTTCTAAAATCCGACCAGACTCGCACCAACACCGGCATAAGGGGAACCAGAGGGTACGTTGCCCCAGAGTGGTTCAAGAGCATGGCAATCACAAAGAAGGTCGACGTGTACAGCTTTGGTGTGATGATGCTAGAGATCATATGCTGCAGGAAGAACTTGGAAACAGAGATTGGGGAAGTGGAAGAGGAGGAACCGGTGCTGGTGTACTGGGCTTATGATTGCTACAAAGACGGGAGGTTGGACCTCCTGCTGAAGAATGATGAAGAGGCGATGAGTGATTCAAGTAGGGTGGGGAGGTTTGTTACAGCAGCTATTTGGTGTATCCAGGAGGATCCATCGCTAAGGCCCTCGATGCACATGGTGACCCAGATGCTAGAAGGAGCAGTTCCAGTTCCTATGCCACCTGATGTTTAATCCTCCGCAAGCTCGCGGTAATTTCAATAGGTGGTCATGTAGAATCTGTAGTCGCTGTTATGCACTGTGTTGTTTCTAAGAGCCTCTTGAGTTTGTACCATGACGTCCACTTCCCTTCTGCATTCTCGAAGACCTCAGAGCCATGCTAAGATCTTGCGAGTGCAAGAATCAATAAGAGTGCAAATCGCTGCACCAAATTCCAATGCCATGAGAAAAATTTATGTATTTGTTACTAGTGCAGTAGTGTTCATGTAGCACGGATGCAGCTAATGCTTTTTATAATGTAATCTTAATATGAATTTTGCGACATGGAGCGTTTTACTGCATTTGTCTATGGGAATACATCGAATTTAATAGTCTTGAATTTATTTTTTTTCTTCCCTCGATCTCTCCCTGTCCGTTTCTCTCCCCTCGCAATGTGTCCTTGTCCTTGCAGCAGCACTGTAATATTCAACAGCATGGCTCATTCATTTCAGCCACAACGAAACAACCGTCCCATATATTTCTACCCTCCTGAAAAATCCCTAAAACGACCTTATCCATCAAAAGGATTTCAACATAACTTCCTTTCGCGAGCCAAGTCGCTATGAGTCATGTCGACGAAACGCAGCAAAGAGCTTGATGCGGAAAAGCTGTTTGTTGAAATGCCCGTAAGAAAAACTACGGCTGATGAAAAAGCTGTTTCATATGCTGTTCAGTTGACATGTTTTTTATAGAGTTTCAATCAGCGAGTTTCACTTTTTAAAAATATTTAGAAGTATATGTTTTAGATATTTAAGAATATGCAAATTTGTTATACATTTGTGCCCATCGTTTTGATGCGGATTGAACTTTTCTCCATTTTCCAGTCCAATGTCCAACATCTGAACATAGATGGATATCCGGTTCTAGTTTCCTATATGATCCACTTATATGAAAGACAGATCCATGGATCGTGTATCATCCACTTTCATGCCTCATGGACATATACAGACTGAAACTCTCGAGAGAAAATGTCAAAACTGTCTTCCTGTTTGACATCGTCTAGGAGAAAGCTGTGACCTACGACAGGTTTGGTACAGAAAATGGTTGTGTGCCGTGGGCATCGGACGTGGTGACTTAAGAGGTTGGGTCAGTGGGATCAAACATCTGAAGTAAAATATTGGGTTGATTCTTCGGTAACTTCTGTAACATTGGGATCAAACATCTTGACCAAGCACAAGATTGGGATAGCACTCTACTGGTTCAAACTCGACTACACCAATGGCAAGTGGGGTGACCTTAGGGGGGGGGCAGCTCGACACAATCAGGACTGGCCGAGTCTCCTCTATGTTTTAGTTTTCATGCGATACGGTTAAGATTGACTAGACTCCTAGTAATATGACAGAATCATCCTACTTAAATCTTTCATATATAAACGTAGACAAAATACTTACATGACTCTAATATTATTCACCTACATCATCAAAAAGAAATATTATGTTGACGCTAAAATTAGCAAAAAAAAAAATTAGCTCTCTACATATACATTCCTAATTATACCACGGCATGTGCATGAAACACGATAGGGTCTGCCGACCCAAACATTTAAAAGATCCAGATGATGCCTATTAAACAGAAATATGGTTACTTCCAAGTAGGATAGATTGCCAAAGGAACGTATATAATAAAATGTTCAAATTTTCTAAATTCACACACAAACAAATAATCTGTGGGTGGATACACAAGTAGGTTCCAAGTGACTAAAGAGATCATCAAGCATAAGATAACAAAAATACATGACAATCATGTAACAAAAATAAGGAAAACACATAATAGGCATAAGATGATGTAAATATAAAATAGATATCCGGAACACAAAAATATAGAAGACTCTATGGCACACCATAATAAAGAACACAGTACAAATACAATAATATGGGCATCAAGAAGCAAATAGACCTAGTGCCATATAGGAAAAGGGAAGGAGGCCTACAGGAGCTGGTACATAGATCTCAAATTAAGCCTGGAGCCCATATAGGACCCAAGAATAACTGGGATTTCAATGGACCTGCAACACAATGATGCTTGGCCCAAAAGATCCCGGCACATAAGGTCGTAATTAAATGGAAATGCCTTTTCCGTAAGTATCTGTCCTATGCTCTCGAAATAAAAGCACACCAAACTTGCTGCATATTGGATATTTTCCTAACACCTTACAAATTAACATATTGACCATCCTAGCACTCTAAGCATTGAATCTTTTCCCTGTTAATCCTGCGTCCAATTCTATAAATTGCACCTATGATGTTTGATCGTGCGTGTAAATGATACCTGAAACTTTTGCGTGTATATCATTTACCGTATAAGAAACGGACTGATTTAATGGATGAGTGTAATGCATTAAAACTCTTGTAATAGGTGCTAATGGTACCTCATGCTGAGCTAATGGGGTGTAAAATGAATGTTAAAGCAATGAGATGTGCAGAGCGATGTACCTGACATCCGGCCGCATACCATATTTCGCCCCCGCTCATAATTCGCTCTCGACGAAACACAATGAAGAGAGTGCCTTCATCTGTCAAACAGAAGATACACTTAAATATAGTCGAATATAAGACATGCCATGCACTATTAAATAGCTTAAGTTTATCCAATAGCTAATCAATATATTCAAATATACTGAATTCAATCAAAAAAATTATCAATGCCTGCTTATAAAGTCGTCAAGAAAACTATGACCTTGCTTGCCATATGATGTAGTCTCATGCAACATTAAGCGTTACAACACAATCGATGGACACGATGAGGAGGAATACCTTGGTCAGTTAATAGTTTGCAGCTTGCGTCGGCTTCCTGATCATGACGAGCCCCAGATGTGACAATCATCGGATGATCCGGTAGTCCCTCCCTTCATGAACGACCACAATCTCCCAATAGAAATAACGGCGGCTGTGCGATCTCACGCATCTAGCGAATCAAACAAGAAAAACCAGCGAATAGATCAACCTAAGAAGACCAAAACCTGCATCGCGTCAATCTGAAAAGGGAAACAAGAAGAAGAAATAAAGAAAGAAACAGAACAAGGGAGAAGAAGACTTCTACCACCGAACCAGGAGGAATTGTCGGAGATTGTCCAATGCACCAATCCGCCACCGAGAAGCGACAGCGCAGGTCTCGTCGTGTCCGTGGGATTGCTTGGATCGGGACGAGGGCTTGGGATTTGAAAGTCGACGGTTCCGATTTGGGAGTTAGGAAAAGAAGAGGAGAGGAAGAAAGGGAAACGAAAACAAGAGAATGGTGAAGAAGATCACCATCGAACCAGGTGCAATCGCCATCAGACCTGCATTCGCCACCGAGGAACGACGCAGGCCTCGCCGTGCCTATCGGAGCATAGAACGCCATCGCCGCCATGGGCAGACTGCTTGAATCCGGAGGAAAGCTTCGTAATTAAAAGAAGATTTGGAAGTCGCGGCTACGGTAGGGTTCCGATTTGGGGGCTACACAACGAAGAAGAGAGGAAGAAGCCGCGGGTAATGGTAGGCCTTTCGAGAGCTCGGCCCGCTTTATAGTCGGTCGGTTACGGTTTAGGCGGTTCTTTCGAACTTACAAATTTTGAACTGCCCGCGTTGCCATATCTTTCGTTTGTATTATCGGATTTGCCACTATGAGGCTTCGAAGAGGTCGACTTGACCATAGTTAGTGGGCTATGAAAGCTCGCCCAATAAAAACTGATCTCAGAAGCCCATTTATTTATGGGTTTGCACGACAAGTGTATGTCAAAATGTTTAATGCAGTCTGATGTGTGTGTGTGTGTGTCTCTTAAGACTTGTGAGCATAGCCACTCCTTATCGTCCTGTTTTCCTGATAGCTTCCACGAATCTTAAGGCATTAATTATAATTTATTATCATCTCTCTCTCTCTCTGTCTCTCTCTCTCTCTCTGTGCATATAAGTTCCATGCAACAGTCACTTGGTACAGCTAAGCGCTGTGTGAGCACGGGACAAGAATCTGCTGCCGAAGGCGGCTGGTCCCATCGGCTACATCGACCACAGAACTAAGTGAGAGTGATTCCGCAAGTCAAAAGGCAAAAGAGACGAAGAGAAGTCAAAGACATTTTCTACTTCTGACGAAATCAGAGTCAGCAATGGACCTCAAAGAACGCGGAGCAAAGGGGAATCATTCGTCGTCCCCCACATATGGATGGTCCTCTAACCACGCACCTCAAGTATCCAACCCCATCTTTGGCTAAGCAAAACCGTAAGAGAATGCCATGGCTGGCTTTGAAGTTTCGCAGCCTCATTCCCACCAGCAAGAACATGGACAAACAGTTCCACCGGAATTATTCTTCCACGGGACATGGAAGGCTAAGATAAAAAGAAGGTTTTTCCTGTCGATCGATGATAATGGCATCAAAGCCTTTCCTCAGAAATAAAATACTGTGATTTCTATATACTAATTGAATCAAATTTCCCCAATCAAGAAAAAAAATAAAGAGAGAGAGAGAGAATCAAAGCATCTCATGGTGGGGGAAGAGTCATGCATGTCAATGGCATAATCTTATCTTGGAGGATTGGGATGCTTACAAAAATGGGTATCTTAGATAAGATGATGTTTTGCCAATGACTGTGTATAGATCAAGTGAATGACTTCAAATGAACATATAATTCTCATATCTTCAGAATGGGTCTCTAAAATTAGGTGAATCATCTCATTAAACAACAATATCCTTTTTAACGATTTCTTCTTCCGAATAGATTATTAGGAGCTGAAGCCCCATTTTAAATAAGCTAATGCCTACAAATCAACAAAGCAAGACTCGGTGCCCCTTCCAAACAAAACTAAGAACTAATGTCCTTTCAGAATCCAGAGGGCCACTGTTACTTTGGGTGATGCAGACAAGTGGGATGGCTTCATGACATGGAGCTTCAGTTGATACATACACACACACAAGCCTCAAACACATCCAAAGCCCTCCTTTTGCTGCCATGGGTGCATTCTGACTCCCCTCCTGTCTTCACTGTCCAACTTAAGAAGAGATCAGGAAGTTCTGGCATCTGCATAACCTTTTAGACAAGGGAGGACTACAAGATGACTCTTGTTTCAGATACCAAACCTCAGCAACTCGCACTTGTTCAGTTTGGAAGTCCATTATCTGATGTTTCCAGTTGAAAGAGCCACAGATGGAAGATCGTTCAGACCACTGAAGATGAACTTTGGCTTTCTGAGTTGTACTGCATTCAATATATACGTACATGTTTATTAGCTGGCTAGAAATATATATCAGCGACGTGCAGTTCTATAGTGCATGGATCCCCACGTAGGAACGAGAACCGTGCCGTGGTTGGTCCATCATGCTTATCCACAAGCATGAATCAACATGAGAGGCATCAGATCCCACAGCTTCGAAGGGAGGTTACCACTGAAAACCTAATCTGAATCTGATCCGAAATGTATGAAGAAAAGAAATACTAATATTGTTTATCATCGACTTTTCTTAAAAATAACTTTTGAGTTTGAAAAAGAAACGCATGTATAATATTTATGAGTTTAGAGAGAGAAATTTGATGTTTCATTATTTTGTATGGAGGCATATGAGAATTTTTTCCTTTCTTCTTCCTCCTCGGTCTCATGCCTTTGTCGTTTATCACAAAGAGAAGGCAGGAGTGTCATTTGGATGCATGAAAGGTGCACTTGCAGCACCTCTTCATAGGTTGATTACTCCAAAGGGATTTGTTCTCATGCTTCGGGACAATTGTGATCTTTTTTCTTCCTCTTCTTCTTCTTTTATCCCTCGCTCTTTTGGTTCACTAGGAGAGGCTTACTCCGTTAAGATCAACTCTCCTTTTCCAGACCATGTTAATGGCAACTCATCAAGAATACTTGTGGTTCCTTTGTTACTTGGTATTTTCTTTGGTGAAGAGCTTGTTGATCTGGTTGGTGCTTTAGTGATCATCTGAGGAATAAGCTGGCGCAAGCTTATGCGTGTTATTCTCATCTTGTTCTTGAAGCCTTGTGGAATATGAGGGACATTAACCCTGCAAATAGGGACCTTTGAATCTTTAGAATAACGTCGGCGGCTTGCCTTCTTTTTCTCTATTTTGTAGGCTTTTTTTATGCCTCTTTAGATTCTGGTGATATATCAAGGCAGTCTTGATGTTGCTCGGCATTTGATTGTTCTTGTAGTTTCTCCACCCAGATCTGTTGATCTACGGAGATTTCACATTGCTTCAATGGATCTTCAGATGAATGATCTCCATGAATTCAGTCATGGATCGTTCAGAAACGCTACGTTCGAGGCTTCCAACCCTTCTTACCAGAGGAACACTTCCTTGGGCTGTTTTCCTGTGCCAGGGAATCCTTGGTCTTCTGTATCGTTGGTTTCCTCCTCCACCTCCGCCTCATTCGAGGAGGAAATGGATTCGTCAAGCCATGGTCTCATGCCTCCTACTTTGCCCGGTTGTGTTTCGAGCTGTGTTGGATCATCGCCTGCTGTCTTCTTTGCTTCTGAGCAATCGATGAGCTTCCCTCAGCTTGACTTGTACCGATCTGATACCCTTCCATCTTTCTCTAAATCAACAAAGAACAGGCCTGCAGCAGCATCGTTCTTCTTCGATAGCGACGACTACTCCGTGAAGCAATACAGACTTCGTTCCCAGCCGAGGGATGCTTTGGACTCGGACTTGAAGCTTCCAATGCTGCAGAACAGAAGGACAAGTTCCAGAGATGGTTTCCAGGCCACCCGGATTCAACCTTACCCAGGAAGAGCAGATTGGAGTGCCTCATTACAAACCAAGCATTTAAGTCCACCTCAAGTTGTTCATGATCCTTCTGTGAGTACCGAGTTCTTCTCGTCATCTTCTTCGTGCTTGTTGTTCGGCATCGATTGCTATAGTGAGCATCTCTTGGTTGCTTGTTTGGCTGTTTGTTCTTCCACTAAGGTCGGATGGGGTATACCGAGCTGTTCAATGGACAAGCCAAACCTTCGTCTTCAAACAGAGAAGCAACTGCCCATCACCACTGCAAGTGTCTCGTCTGCCACAGCCATCTCAAACAAAACACGAATCAGGTGGACACAGGATCTCCATGAGCGGTTTGTCGAGTGCGTGAATCGGCTTGGAGGAGCTGAGAGTGAGTACTGAATTTGATTCGATTGCCTATTTCCAGAAATCCCAAATCGAAAAGGTAACACATTCTTGTGTATGCTTGTCGAATTGACACGCAGAAGCAACTCCAAAGGGGATTCTGAAGCTGATGAACTCAACTGGGCTTACCATATACCACGTCAAAAGCCATTTGCAGGTATCATAGACTGCAACTAGGAATCCTTTAATGCATCCATTATTTCGATCTAAGAAGCTGAAGATGATATGTCTTGCAGAAATATCGGATCGCCAAGCACATACCAGAATCTACTGAAGGTAAGCAAAGCTTCAGCCATCTTCCATCAACAATTGCTTTACACTCCAATCTCATTTCATTTGCATTGGCCAATGATGTTACAGGCAAGTTCGAACGAAGGGCTGCTGCCGTCAGTGTCACAGAACTCGATCCTAAAATGTAACTTCTGCCGACACTTTGTAAAGAGTATGTATTAGAACGGTGAATTCTCATCTTCACTGATCAGAGGATACCATTCTGTTGCAGTGGCATGCAGATAACAGAAGCATTGCGGCTTCAGCTGGACGTGCAAATGCGCCTCCATGAGCAGCTAGAGGTGCAGTCTCACGAACCTCTTCTTCTACTAATTCGATTGCAGCCCTCCTGATGAATCAAAAATAAGTAATCGTGTCTCCCTTTCTTGATCAGATTCAGAAGAATTTACAGCTGAGAATAGAGGCACAAAGCAGAAAGCTCCAGCAGATGTTCGAAGAGCAGGTGAGAACAACCAAAGGTCCTGCCGAGCTTGAAAACCTGGGCGATCTGTTTTCGGGGACTCCGGCAGCAAGTCTTGAAGATGCTCAGTTGTGGTGTGCCCCGGATGGGCCACAGAGCACAGACTTCCCATTGCAGAAATGCTAGCTTTAAGATACAGCATAGAATTGCTGTGTAAGTGTGCATAAACCTACCAGCTTGACTGCTGATTAATGCTGGTCAACAAGTAATTCTTAGTGAATGGATGCCTGTTGTAATATCCTCATTTACGTAAATCATCTTAATTTTCAAATTATATTGATCGAAAAAATCTTTTTCATTAATAGCGGCTTGACATAAGCATGATAGTGCAATAAGTGATAGTCCAATAAGAAAAATTTACTCCAAAATATTCCCTTAATAAACATATTATAAAAAATTATCTAAGACACGATAATTAATATTAATTATTTTTTACTAAATTTATTTTATCCTCATCAAAATTGACCAAGTTGATTCCAGAGTCTACATTGAGCACAACTCAACTCAACCATACAGTTCATACACACTATGGACGTCATCGTCATCGTCGATCATCATCATCATATATATATATATATATAATTATTTGAGAATTCATAAATTCCATGAAAAGAATTTTTTACCATCAAAAAATCCGAACTGAGGCCATCGTATCTCAATCGTCCATTTGAACTTGATTTAGGTGGGTCCAGTATCGATGAAGGAGTGTTCGTTTCGAGAGTGTCGAGCAACAACGCAAGCATAGAAATCTACGGAGCGGCACGACCTGTCTCTGGAAGTCTCTGGAATCTTCTCCTTTAATAAATTGCTACTCTCCTCCACCTCGCTTCCGTTGCCCGCGCCACCGTCTTGGTTCGTGGTCGATCTCAGCCGCCGAGGAATTCGACACGCCCACCGGCGAGGACACGATGGACGTCCCAAATGACGACCCGGCCCTCCAGATCGGCGATTGGGTCAGAGGTATATCTGGTTTCCTTTCTTTTTCTCTTTCGGTTCTTGTTGTCTTTGGGCGTATCTGCGGTTGGTCTGGTGGCTTTTAGTGGTTTCTGGGTGGAAAGGGTCCGATCTCTGAGGTGCTGGCGTGCAGTGCATCTCGACGGGACTAAATTCGACTCCGCCCATGATCGGGATACCCCGTTCCGGTTCAATCTCGGCCTAGGTGAGGGGGCTTTTGTTTCCAAATTGTTGCTGTCTTGTTCGATGAAACTGCTTCTCCTCCCTCTGTAAGTTGGGTGATTATTATTTCTTGTGTCTAATCTGTATTTTATCGTTAGCCTTCTTTGAATGCTTGTTTCATTTTTTTCCCTTGAATGAGATGTTGTTTCTAGACATTATTGTATAATATAAGTAAAATTGGAACTTTATAAGCATGATTAGAAATAAATGTGGCTAGGCAGAATAACAAAATTACAATCATTATTCCTTGTTCCTGTCAGTCCATAATGATCTGCAGCAAATTGGTTGATGGCTCAGAGGTTGGGAAGGCAACTTGAATTTGTAGGTATTAGAGATTGGTTACTAGTGTGAGTAAATGAAGAGTTGGGAGCAGCAACCATATTGATGCTGCTGCAAAGAAATCAGTTTCTTAAATAGATGACAAAGGAAACAGTTCCTTTGGTTGACTAATTTTATCTGTGCGTGTACAAAGATGATAACTGGTTGCAAAAGTTTTAATTTAGTCAACAAGATCCTAATTTCCTGCAATATGACAACAGCTTGTCACAGCTACCTCTTTTTAAAGTTAAGCAGAGTTCTTGGGAATGTCGAGACGAGAGAACAGCATGATTAAAATACCACTGAATCAGTTGGAATATAATGCTTAAGATTAAATTGTCGAGGAAAAAACTGTAAACCGGTTTGCTCTTGAGCACATTCACTCATGTTGAAGTTAAGAGTGGTCTTCTTCTTTCTCATCAATCACTTTTCAATGTAAATGCTTTTAACTAATTAATTTCTTTGTAGCACTTGTGAAGTTTATGAATTCACTCCATTGGTATTCGTTAATGTTTCAGGCGAGTTTGAACAAACGTCTACTGTCAGATGACACAGAACATGATCGTAAAATGTAATTTCTGCGTATAACTTGTACAGAAATATATTAGAACAATGAGTACTCACCATTACGACATTCATTTGGTTTTTATCTGCTGAAAGACCATTCATTTTGCTGCACAGTGGCATGCAGATAACAGAAGCATTGCGGCTTCAGCTAGATGTCCAAAGGCACCTTCATGAGCAGCTAGAGGTGCACTTGATGATGCTCCTCTTACAGTAATTTGATTGAAATCCTCCTGCTGAATCAAAAATATCAGAAATGTTTCTCTTTTATTTTTCTCTTACTAAGACCCAAAGAAATTTACAGCTGAGGATAGAGGCACAAAGTAGAATGCTCCAGCAGATGTTTGAAGAGAAAGTGAAAACAAACAAAAGTGCTGTTGAGCCTGAAAACCTGGTTATTTTGTTTTCAAATAGTCCAGAGAGTCTTAAAGATGCTCAGTTCTTGTGTGCCCCAGATGGGTCACAGAACACATTTCCAATTGAAGATTGGTTAGCTTTAAGATGTAGCATATAATTCCTGTATAAGTGTGCATAAATTTACCAGCTTTCTTGCTGTTTCATGCTGATCAACATGATTAGTATCTCTTTGCAGGTTTTAAGGATGCCTTTTGTAATATCCTCAATTACTCAAAGACAACTTTCAGTAAGTTGATGGTAGATCTCCAATCTGGATTTAGAAGGGATTGTAGAATTCGATGTAATCACCATTTTTAAATAGTGGATTAAGTATAGTCGAATATTTGTTTCAGAAAGAGCACAAGGAATCATACTTATATTTCACATGAATGCTCTTAGCTTCTTCAGCTGGTTTTCATGTTATGCTTGACCACAGATCAATAATCGTGCATTGTCCTTTTATCTGCAGACTCTTGTTCTGTTCTTGTAATGAATCTTGCTCGAGCAATTGCAGAAGTAATCTGGTTGTTGATTTGTTCTGTTCTGGTCTCTCAAATCATATGTCTAGAATAATTCAGCAATAGTATGTGAAATATGCAGCTGTTGGAGTAGCATTTCTCACATTAAACAAGCTGATTGAACAAGCCAAATCATCCTGTCTAAGCCACTCGTGCCTCTCTCATCAGCAAGAACAGCAATGTCGCCATCCCTCCCATCACAGCCACCACCAAGTCTATCGTCTTCCCCTGTGCTGCTGCAAGTGATCCGTAAGCAATCATCACCGGAAATCGGCACTTGTTGTCGCTCGGGTCCCGATCGGTGACGACGGCGAGGTCAGAGAAGACACAGGCACCGGCCTCCTGGTTCTTCACCTGGTAGTACATGTTGAAAGCATAGGACGCGTTCCCATGGAGGTCCAAGTGGTTGCAGGAGGAGCCATACCCCATGGAAGTGCAATCCGAGAAAGAGCAGGCGTAGTTGACGCTGTCATTCAAGTCGGTGAGGTCGGTGGCAGCCGGGTCGAGAATGCACCATCTTCGTGGCAGGTAATCGACCCCCTTGACGCTCACCAGATTGGTGTCTCCTCCATGCCCCGACAAATCCAATCCGTACTTGGGCTTCCCGTCGAACTCGAAGATGCCCCAGTGCCTCTCGAAGGGCCCGGGAGCGAAGCTCTTGTCGTCCTCGTCCATGAGGCTAAACAGGTAAACCTCGATGCTCCCGTTTCTCGCAGGCGTCCCCTTTCCGCCCGTGACATGGCGGAGCAGCCCTTGGTTGAACTCCTTGGCCATCTTCACGTTGGCGTTCTTGTCGCCGTCAGTTGGCCAGCCAATCTCGCCGATGATGATGGGCATATCGGGATACCCTGCTTTCCTCAAGGACCAGACCAAGGTATCGAAACTGGCGTCGAGCACGTTGGTGTAGACTGCTTCGCCGTCACTGACGCGCGTTTTGGCCACCCCGAAGAAGGCGAAGTCCATCGGGAAGTACTTGTCGCCGTAGGCGCTGAGGAAGGGGTGGATGTTGACGACGAAAGGGGCGTTGTTTTCGGAGAGGACGGCGAGGATTTTGAGGACGGTTTCTTGTGTCTCCGGTCGGAAGTGTCCTGCCGAAGGGACGGGGTGCGGACCCGGAGAAGTGTAGATGTCGGCATTGAAGGGGACGGTGGCCTTCACATGGCTTCCCAGCCCTGAGTCGTCGAGAGCTTTCTGAATCTTCTTCAATGCTCGTAACGTGGGTCGGCTGTAATTGCCTCCATATGCCCGCAACAACGGCTCATTACCCACCGCAACATATCTTCAAGCCATTAGTCCTCCATATCGATTCCAATGAACAAAGGAGAAACAGAGAGAGAAGAAGAAGAGTCCCACGTACTTGATGTTGACGCCACCGGTGTACCTCCAAGAGGTGACGTTCTCGTCCACCCAGTCGGCGGCTCGCTGCTGATCAATGCTCACCTCCTCCAGCATGTAGTTGGGTATGCCGACCATAACCTCGATGTCGGTCCCCGTCAGAGCTTCGAGCATGTCGGAGTCCGCGTCGAACAGCTTCACCTTGTCGAACCCGTTCTCCACCAGCATCCGCACCACCTTCTTGGGCGGCAGCCGGTGCGTCGCCATCTTCCCCCAATTTACGCCCACTGCCCCACCCCCGGTGGCCATGGCAACCACCAACAGGGCGACGCAAAGAAGACAAGTCTGGCTCATTCTCGCTGCTTCCTCCTCCCTCCCGATTCTAATATATTACGGGATCAAAGGGAGAGACGAAGTACGAGGGAATCTAGCTTTCCAAGTAGATTCTACGTGGATATCGTTCATGCAGGCCTTTGTTGAGTTCATCGCAGCTTCATCTGCCTACCACCAGTTTCCCACTGCCAAGTACACTGCGGTGATGCTACGAGTGGAATCCACACACAAGCACCATTATAGGCAATTTTAATCCAAAGCAGAACAACCCACGCAGATGAAGTGACAGCACTACAGGGAAGATCATGAACTGCTTGAGCTGCAAGGAAACATTGAGAAAGTGTGGGACAAATCCTGGAACGCAGAGGTTGAGAGTATGCACACAACCTCTACTCCGATAAAGCAGAACTATAGGGTTTTGTCATGCTGTGATGCAATGTGATCAAACAAAAAAAAGGCAAACGAATGCTTTATCTAAATTACTGAAAAGAGTTCATCAGCATGATGAAGAATCAGACAAGGATGTAGCACTCGATCACCCACTCCCAGCTCATGACTGGGACACCACCATTAAGACTGCAAAGGCTCGAGGGAAGCAGGATTAGCTGTGGTGATGGTGTGGTCGCAGATAAAGGTGTGAAGGGGAACGACGTGGAAAGGTCTCCACATCTCGTCACAGTCCACCGAGTAGGAGATATCATCAACTGGCCTTCCACGATAGTCCTGACGGTGACTGCTACGAGAAGGTTTGGCCATCGGAGACTGCTGAATTCACTCTAAGCAGAAGAGTTTGTGCAAGTTCTTTTACAAGAAGAAACATTCAGACAAATTTACTGCCCTTTTGCTTCTTTTGAGCTCTCGAGAAAGAGAAGGTCAAGGTCAATCATCACATAGTAAGGTCATGATTGGTTTCTTACGACATCAATTAGGCCATGCTAGAGAGAGCACTTTGATCAACCATGTCTGTGGGAACGAGACCATAAGAGAGGACTCTCCGTCAAGACAAAGCGCTCTCTTATCCTAAGCGATCTATATCGACCATGGGGCACGTTTCGAGGGATGGCTTGATGGGTGACAGTGTTTCCTGTTCTGCGCAAGCCTGGACCAATAAAATCGCTCCTCGGAGCAGGCCCTGCCAAATCGGCTATTTAATGGATAAGGAAGCAGGCGTGATCGATGTTGATTGGTCTCCGACATCCCCTACGTATACGACCTCGGACCGTATGCGGGTAAGCCATATCGCATTCCATACAAGAAAGTGATGGACTTGGGGCCGTTGTCGCGTCGATCAACGCCATCCATTGAAACCGGGCCCCACTATATATATAACACTCAGTACTTTAAAAAAATATAAAATATTATTTTTAAATAACCATTTTACCTTTGATCACCGTTGGATCCATTGACGCCTGCACCCTCCCCTTGCACTGTCTTGCATTGCCCTTATTGTGTTTGCCCATAACTTTCGCATAAGGAAGGAGGAAGCATGAGAGTCATCACCACTTCCATATAACTACATCGTCTCCTCCTTGTATCACTTTCCCTCTATTTTGTCTTGTCGAACCGCTCTACATCTCTCGAGTAAGGAAGGAGGAGATGTGAGGGTCATCACCACATTTGTAATTGCATCACCCTTATTGTATTTGCCCATAACTTTCGCATGAAGGAGGAAGCATGAGAGTCATCACCACTTTCATAGAACTACATCGTCTATTTTGTCTTGTCGAACTGCTCTACATCTCTCGAGTAAGGAAGGAGATGTGAGGGTCATCACCACATTTGTAACCCTGCTCTTTTGCACCTCATTCGCAACTATTACATAAGAAAAAAAGGAGACATAAAGGGGTTACTATAGCATTGCGGACCTCACATGAGCTCACTCGTATGAGGGAGGAGGTGATGCGAGGGTCATTGTTAACGTCACGAACCTTATTGGACCCTATCAAACCCATTATCGCTCTCGCACCCTCTTCTTCCTCGTATGAGAATTGTGAGCATCAACTCCAAGGAGGCGATGATGATGCAAGGCAGAACCGATGATGGGTCTACCAAGGATAAGGGTAAATTAGTTTTTTTTTATGTAAGAGAACGTGCTCTGTAGAATATTTTTAAACGTAAGGGCTTTTTTTTTCAAAAAATAATATATAACGATTTTACTAAAAAATACTCTTAATTTAGGTATTTTCGAAACAGTTACCCACATTTTTATTTTTTTTCAAACCATACCTTAATTCAAAAAATCTAAAATTGCCCCTCCTCCTAGACCCCTCTTCGCCGCCTCCTCCCACTCTCCCCTCTTTCCCTGCCGCCCACCCTCTCCACCTCCTCCTTGCCCCTCCTTCCCAGCCCTCCCTTCCCCCTTTCCTCCTCCTCCTCACCCCTTCTTCCCCTCCGCCTGCTCTCTTCCTCCTCTTCCCTTCCTTCCCACCGCCCGCCCTCTCTTCTTCTCCCCTCCTTCCCCCTTCCCTTCTCTCCCCTCTCCTCCCCTCATGAACGACGAACGACGGCGATGGGTGGATGGCGGGTGGCAACGGACGGCGGCGGACAAGATGGGCGGCGACGGTGAAGTGGGGTGGAGGAGGAGGGGTATTTTTGGTTTTTT
>LVTN01001662.1:45535-62712 GCA_001649415.1 Musa itinerans
TAGAGGGGGGGGTTGTGGTGGTGGTGGTGGAATCGTTTTCTCCTTACAAACGATAAGAAGTCATGAGTGAAACGTATAACTCGAGGGGGAAATATGAGGGTAGAAAAGGGGTGGCAGACGACTGCGAAACCTGTAGCGTGTCATTTCTCCGTATCAATGCACGGAGAGCGACGTGTCGATGCATCCATTGAAGAAAAGCTGTCAGCTACATTTTCCCCTGCGACGTCCCCTACTCTGTACATATGCATGAACGACGCCCACCTCGGCGTACAGCAGCGCAGGCCTGCCAACCGCGAAGACCAAGCGAAAAATAATATTAAATCATACGGTCTCCTAATCGCTACGTACGCATCTTTCTTTCTGCGCCGTCCTCGTGCCCTGTGCTCCTCCCTCGCCCGCAGAGCCGATCCTGTGTTCTGCACTCAACCCTCCGGTCTGATCACCCACTCACTTCACCATCCATTCCGTACCCAATGTCAATTTGGCATCACCCGACCGAGAAAAGCCTTCGTTTGCTCTCACCGGGTGTGACCGGACTCCTTATACTCTTCCATTTTTTTAGCATTGTCGTATGCGTTTCTTTCAGAGCGCGCAGCCGTTGAATCCGCCACACACGGCAATATATATATATAATAGAAATAAATATCGAGAGGAGCGTTCTGCTTAACGCTGCGTACGTCCACTTGACGCTTTCGCTCTCGTTTCCTGTTTCGGCTTCGAGCCCACCTCCGGTGGTTTTGCCCATCCGACGTGCCCCCGTTTGAATTCGAGCGCTCGATCTCCCGAGAGTGGTTCTGAAGTCTCGATCCAGAGGATCGAGTGCAGGAACCGCGAGCGATTGGCTCGATTTGGGGAATTCCGGTGGCATTCTGCGGCGGTTTCTCCGTGTGTTTTGGAGGAAATCGATGGGATCGGCTGGGAGCTATGGCGTGGGAACCGGGAATTCCGGCGCCTACATGACGGAAATCGCGGAGCCCATCCGGCTCGAGGAGGAGATTCGAAGTCTGATCCAAGCCAGGTTCGATGCCCCACCGGTGTCCGGCGGCTCCTTCACCGCGCTCCTCGGCCTATCGGCTAACCAGGCCGTGGGCCTCCTTCATGAGCCAGGCGCCGGCGAGGTTTCCGCCTCCGCCGCGGCCTCCTCCCCCACTGGCCTCGGGCATCCGCTCGGCTGGTCCCCCACCTTCCCCTCCAACGCCGGTCTTGCGGAGCGCGCCGCAAGCTTCCCCGTCTTCGCCGCCGCGGACTCCCCGGCGTCGAGCTCTGGCGGAGGGCCCTCGCCGCCGCTCAAGGCGGAGCCCTCGGACTCCGATTCCTCGCCTCCCCTCCCGGTCCCCATCGATAAGCAGCGGCGGCCGGCAAAGAGGAAGGACTGCGAGAAGCAAAAGGTGAGCAGCGGACTCCCCAGGGTTCCGGGTAAGGTAACCACCTCGTTTGGCTGAGGGCGATGACACGTTTCCCTCTTTTGGTGCGCAGGCAAACGGCCCCGCGAAGAAGATGAAGACCGCGGAGGAGCACACTGAGGGTGACCAGCTCCCTTACGTTCACGTCCGCGCTCGCCGAGGACAAGCCACCGATAGCCACAGCTTAGCGGAGAGGGTACCGCTTACTTAGTTCCCAAACAATCCATTAAATCACTTAGTTTTAGCTCATTTCCTTACTTATCAACCTTTAATTTCTCTTAGGCGCGAAGGGAAAAGATCAATGCGCGGATGAAGCTTCTCCAGGAACTGGTTCCCGGATGCAGCAAGGTCAGTACTCCTCGATCATTCGCTGGATCCCTTAATTAAAGTATTAAAGCCTCTTTTTGTGCATTTATTTTGGTAGATTAGATGCACAAAAATACCTTTTACCAGTCCATTGGTGTCCGTTTTACCATTCCATTGTACCGTGGAGAGAAGGTGTTTGTGGAAATTCCTAAGCAAAGATGAGATGCGATCGTGAAGATTATTCTGGTCATCGGGTAATCGAGCCTACGGTGGTGACCCAATTTTGGAGGCGCCTTTGAAGGAAAAGTTGACAGTTTTGGCCTGGTTCGGACACAAGCAATCGAGTCTAAACTGACGAGCCGATCTCATAGGCGCCTTTGAAGGAAAAAGTTGGCTGATTTGGGCTCTCGAGTGGACTTTTGTTGTCTTTTCATTGACATACGTAACTGGTACAGTCACACGCTTGGAACTTCATCGTAGAAACAGTCCAATCCCATCGATTACTTTAATGCATTACGGGGATTGTTGTTGCTTTATGATCGACCCACTTTTAATCTGAACTGCATCCATATTTTGGATGAAACAAACAATTTCCCTCTTGATCTATCAAAAGACCTTTCGTTTTCATGTGGAGACAGGAAAAAAAGGATTTCGAAAGTGGATTGTCTAATCTGTCTGTCTGTGATGCAGATTACAGGAACAGCCTTGGTGCTTGACGAAATCATCAACCACGTACAGTCGCTCCAAAGGCAAGTTGAGGTACAGCATTCACTCCACCAAAAGCTCCTGTTTCCTTCTGTTATCTTTAAGATTAGACGAAATAATGATGCAACGATGATACCATCCACTCCTCCACTGTGGTTCTCAGTTCCTGTCGATGAGACTGGCGGCGGTCAACCCGAGGATCGACTTCGGCGGTCTCGACAGCTTTTTAATGGCGGAGGTAACGCCTCGGTCTCGTGAGATAAAAGGCTAAAAATATGATTTTGCAATAGTTGTTTTTAAGAAAAGCATCGAGGCGTATGTGAACGATGACCATGGAGAACGACTTCGTTCCAATCCAAATCCTTCCGTCGCCATCATCGTTGATGTCCGATCTCCGTATTGCCTCGCTAGACGCGGGGCAGCATGTACCACCGTGGTACTTTAGGAGATGCGAAACGGATTACCATGACGTGAAATGTGGTCGTTGATGGCAGTGTGGACCGCTGGCGGCATCCGATGGAAGGGACGAAGTGGCTTTGGATCCTGTGTCGTGGTCGTCGGACCCGGCTCCGGGTACCGGACTACGAACGGATCTCCGGCCAAGCCAGCAATCATCTACGGCGTGGGTCTACCCGTATGCTCTCATCAACCATGGGACTTCGCTCTTTGGTTATGGCGCTGCCAATTCCGGTAACTCCTGCATGACTCTCCTGTTATTCATCCTTCTATGCTTTACATGTACGGGACACGCACGTTTTACTCGGACTGTTCTGAGATTAATGAGATTTTTTTGGGAGGACAAAGATAAGATCCGTCGTCCTCGCGACCCCGACTGCTTCTGTCCCATTCCGGTGACAATGTCGGGCCCAAAAGCTATAAATGATTGCTTCAGGCAACAACGCTTGCCTCTGTGTTTGATTGGCCTGCCCCGACCACCTCTAATTTACATCTGGTCCCGATGGTCCCCCTGCCATCATGTAGATTTGCTCCGTCACTTTGTACAGCCGTCTGTCTTAATTTGGTGCCTTAACTTCATTGTCAGTGCAGTGAGTGTTTTCTTTCCCTGTTGCTACCTCATAACTCACAGCCAGTACTGTGCAGGCCTATTATTGGGTACTCTTTCGATCAAATGGGTAGCAACATTGCCATTTTGTTGGTTCAATTTCGTGTCATACTTTGCCAGTTATATATGCTTTGCTTTACTTCGCCATCAAGGACAGAGACACATAGCCACTTAGGAGTTCAAGACTTTTCCTTTCCCTGGGTCTTGGATATGCACACTGTTAGATCGTCACAACCCAGCTGGTACCAACTTTAGCTCGGTGCGTAACAACTCATATCTTGTTGTGAGCCTTGGAACCAAAGTCATTAATTGACACCCTTGATATAGTTCTGACGGGCATTTGGACCACTGCTCTGCACAAACTTTTAACTTCCTTTTGCTATAATTTGACACCTTGTCTGGATCTTATCTTGGATGTGGTGAACTTTTACTATTTACTTTGAATCCTGATTCAACAATAGGCACTTTTTATGATCTCGTCAAAGAAGACTGCTTGACTAATAGTTTGGCCTTCGATCGTAAGTCTTTGAAGAAATGCTTATACTGTGTTCTCAGTCCTTTTACATATGTACCTGGTTGAGAAAGGAATTGCAGTACGATGCTAGCGCAAACTAGTTATCATTCACAACTTTGAACAAAGCCCTCCTAGGCAATAATCTTAAATACCAGGTTATACACTGCCCCATATAATCCAACTCAGCTATGGGCATGGATTATGCAGTAAATATTCACTCTTTCATTCAAATAGATCGGCGAAAATTGATCAAGTAGGATGTTGTTTCGTAGGCAAAAGCTTTTGTAATTATTTTTAATTATTTTCTGGCTCTTGGTCATTGTTGGTGGCATTCACCAAATAATGTTGTGCGATTTTATAAAGAAAAGCAGCTGTCATTAGTCTGTACTTCTGAAGAAGCCTTCTTGTTATTATGTGCATCCAGCCTAAATCATTTGCATTTGAGATGATAAATTGGAGGAGTTAAGAGTTGGTATATCTTATTTTATGAATGATGCTTAATTCTGATACACCTGTTGTTAAAAGACTTCTTTTGCATCTTAGTAATCCTCGTTGACTAGAATCTATCATTTTTTGGTTTGATGGATGTGTTTATACACTCACAAAGAGACATGTTTGGTCCATCGATTTTAGAAACACATATATCCATGAACATGTGTCTTGTTATTTTAGACATTTGTGTGTCTCTCGACATCGACCTATGTTGTATTTAAATTGCTGACTTATGCATTGCCGTCCCTTCTTTTCTTCGTAGTGCCACTGAACTCGAACCAATCGAAGACGGATCTCTGAACAGCAGCAGTGGCGCTTTCCTGCTGGCAAAACACGTATGTACAGAGCAGAGTTAATGTATTGTTAAGACGAGTCGATCGGAAGTGGAAGGAGAGCTTCGTTTGCACTCTTCCTGTGAGACCAGCTCCCAGCTCTCTGATAATGAATTGATTGCAGAGTATGATACTCTTAATTCCTCGTATCCCGTCCTATATAAATTTTCCTGTTCCTATTCAAACAACAATTTTGATTTATGCTCCTAATCTCGTAATGAATCATAATTTGCTTTATCCCAGAGTTACATATCTAATAAGTGTAGTGCATTAGAGCAATGACCAAGGATTTTTACATTCTTCAATGACAAATGCAATTCTTTTTATTCTCAGAAAAAGAATTTAGTCTTTTGTTATAAAATGCTATAAGACACCATGAATCTTAACATCATTCCATTCTGCAATTGATTTTTACCACGATTGATATACCAAGTTACCATAGCATAAGACACCATATTCATCCATCAAAACCATCATAAGCTAAAGCTTAATTCACCATATCTTTAACCAATCAACAAGATAAAAGAGTTCTTGAGGCTACAAGATTGCCCTATGCATCATTCCACCAGCAAATTTATAGCAACAAAGGGCATCAGCAAGCAGGCAAGTGAAAGAAGAGCATCACAATAACAGTTAAAGTAACCTTCACTCCATAGCCTTAGATCTTATCAAGCTTTTCAGCCTTAACAATAGGGTTTGCTTTGGCAATCGCAGCCTGCGCTGCCTTTCGGTAATCGAATTGGCAGTCATGCTTATCCGAGTAGCGGTGTGCGGCACAGAAAAGGTTCCCGCACCGACAACTAAAGCCGGTCAGACCAACCCGTTTCCTGCAAGTGCTGCACCTGTTTGGACCCTCCTCCTCCTTTGCTTCTCCAGCCTCGCTCGAGCCAAGCACATCAGGTGGCTGTGCCGAAATCACCTTCGACTCCACAGAGCCAACAGCTACATCGGCATTGCCAGATACAACAGGTTCCTTTCCGCTACCGCTGCCACTGCCATTCACGAGGCTGTCGATTGAGGATGCTGCCAGCTTTGCCTGCTCCTGCTTCAGAATCATGTCCTTGTGGCACTTGGAGCACATGTTCATGGTCGCAGCACTTCCGAAGAAGCCGCAGTTGTTGATGCAAAGGATCGGTCCTTCGGGGGCTCGGCATCCAGTCTCATCGTGCTCCATTGCTAACTCCCCTGCACCACGTTGACCTCGGGTAAGAACCAGAGAGCTTTTAGATGCAATTCCCATAACACCTATCCTCGATCAAACCCTTCAATCCGACAAAAGCAAGTGAATCAAAGAAGCTTAGACCGGTGAAAAAGGTAGCAACTTTGCTCCTAAGCTCACGCCTTTCTTTCTTGTTTGAGATACCAAAAGAGCAATATCTAGCAGAGTAGGAAAAAGATCACATAAGGAAAACATGGAAAGAAGTCCATAGCATCCTCGATCAACTCTCCATCTCATTGGAAGACACCCGAACCAGAGAGGACGCATGAAGCCCTTTCCCATTTGAAATAACCAAATATCAAACCCTAACCCGCTCCAGCTTGAAAAAGATAGCACAATAAATCTCAAATGCTATCGATTCGGCAGAACAAACCAACCAAATATATGCATAGAAAAGAAAGGGAAGAAAACAATCATTTCGGCATAAAAATCAAACCCTCATTGAAGGAAAATAAAAGGCACCTTTTTGCGATCGGCCTCCCTCGCGATTCGCCTGCGGCGATCTCCGTCGATTAAAACTAATCAAATAACCCCCTATTCCCAATCAAGAAAAAAACACAAATGAGAATACATAAAAGGAAAAGAGGCGAGTAAGTAAAACTCGTGTTTTCGGTTCGTAGAATGCGACGGAAGGATCACCAGAAAAAGGAACGGCTGAAGACGAACCAAATCGAAACCCTAACCTTAAGCGGCTGGTAATCACCTCGGAATCGAAGAGTCGAACCCAAGCCGAAAGTAGAGAAAAGAGGGGGGAAGAATAAGAATCGAAATGAGAGAGAGAGAATCTCATGCTCATTTGTATTGGCTTGCTACGTTTCGTATATAAGACGGCTCTACGCGTTCGGGCTCCATTGGGCCACGCGGTGCTTCGTTGGAGCATTGTCGTATCACGTACGACGCTGCGTTGTCGACCAGCGATTCGTTCCGCGCGAAAATGGACGGTGGCAAGCCGATCGTCGTACGGGATTCGCTGTGCTCATGCTCCGATGCAGGGATCGCAGTGTGCCGCATCGCCCTACCGCAGCGTGTCTGGATCACCAGTCTGTGCTGGTTCACCAACCAGGAAAACGAACGCTTCCCCTTGGTGAAAAAGCCGCGGGCCCCATCTGCGCGGGCTGGGCTTGTGGGCCCTGCTTCCACGCATACAGGAACGGGGCTAATTCAACTGTGCAAGATGGTCGACTCCAAATTACAAGTCAATCGATACGTTACAAAATTGGTAAACCGCGTGGTCTTTGAAAGGTAAACACTTTGACCCGAAGCTTGCAACGGAACAAATAAGTAATCGAAAAAACACAAAAGATTTTGACTGACGATCTCATCATATTAATATAATCCGAATCAGGAAGGTTGACTACGAAAGTTGAAATGGGCACTTTCAAAGCAGTTAGACCCGTATTTTTTCTTTCTATATTCTAATTCCATTTTGATAATTTAATATGAACATCGAATCTATATCGGAAATACATTAATCGATTTTTCGTGCAAAAAAGATGCATGAAGACCGGTAACACATTAGGAAACCAAAACATTGAATGTGATTAAAATTCCTCATGCATGTTAAGCTAGAATAGTTAAAAAAAAATCAACACCTAACCATATAAAAAATAAAAATATAAATTAAAGATTAAATGATATTGTAGGAGATGATGACACAATTTTATGTTCGCTTAAATGACTAATTATCTTATGTAATTAGTTATATTTAGTATTTTAGTATTTATATTTTTAAAAATTATGTTAGGATTTTTATATCTATAAAAGAGACATATTTAATTATATTGATGAAAATATCATATATGTTCGGTAATAAATCAATATGAGATAGAGTGGTATTCGAAAAATAATGAGATTAAATATTTTACTTAAAAGGAACACAATTTCACGGTCCGGTTTCGAACCCGGGTGAGGGTAAGAAACTGAACACCCACACCAAATCATCGGTGTGCTCGTGTTGGTTCAATTCGATTGACTTCGAACGGTCACAGTAGGTCGAGTTCGATATATCCACCGCACCGTGACCGAACTCCGGCCGAGCACCTGATCGTGGAAAGGGCGGGAACAATTGGGGCTTTCGCTGCCCTAATAAATATCGAGCACCTCATATTCTCCTCTCCTCTTTCGCCCGATTACTTCCTTCGTGAATGGGGAGAAAAAAGAGATCTAGGGTTTCAGGCCAGCGCAATGAGGGGAATGCGGAAGGAGAAGGAGGAAGAGGAGGAGAAGAAGAAACCTCAGGCGCCGGTGAATCCTCCACTCCTAGAGACATGAGCTTGTACGAGGTACCCAGTTACTTGCCATTCCGTCTCTTTCCCGCTTGAAATTTTGTTGGCTTGGGGGGTTCTTCTGCTGTTAGCTTCGATCGTGGAAGAGCGTTCGAAATCCCTAATTTTCCTTTCCTTATTGGTTATATATTTTGTACTCATCTTCCATAGCACGTGCTTCTCTTGCTATGGCGGTCGGATGTGCAGCGTCGTGCTCTTTCTTTGCTATTGTTATCTTATTTCAGGGCCCCGGACACTTCTTAGAAGCGTGTGATTTTCGACAAACACACGCTTTCTGATACAATCACGCATGGCATATGAATTCATGTGTGGATTAGAATGTACAATTGGGGACTTGGAAAGAAAAATGTAACCTGGATTGAGAGTAGTTGGAATATGAATTCTGATGAAGGCGCCCATTATCTTTGTGATAATGGGGGGCAGAGAGTCCATTATCTTTTATTTAGCCGAAACATGTGTTTTATTCTTATTACAGTTACTTAGATCTTTACTGCTCTTTATTGACTTAAATTCACAACAGGACTCTTTGTGATACAATCATGCATGGTATCGATTAAGGGCAATGCTAAATTAGAAAGAATGGGAAATTTTCTTTTACCTTGTATTTTTCTTGTGATTCTTAGGAGTGTGAGGTGTTGCTCTTCTGGATAGCTGCAATCCTGTTTTAATCATAGTTGCTTCTATCTTGGAAGGGTTATTCTTGGCATACGAGGATGGTCTCCGTTGAGTTCACATCGAGACGGATTCTATGGTGCTGGTGGATATCATAAGTAAACAATCTCCTGTCCCATGGCGAATGTTGAATGTTGTTAGAGACATTTTACATCTAATGTCTGTTATGGATGATTGTAAGATCTCGCAAGTATTTTGTGAAGCAAATTGGTTGACCACTCATGCTAGAGCCAACAAACTCTCTAGTCTTTGGAGGAATTTTTATCCTCTGGACTTGGATCTTTTTATTCGCATCGAGGCGAATGGGATTGTTTCCTATCAATTTCATCAATAAAGTTTTTTTTTTAAAAAAAAAATTGCTTGGGAGAATATATTCATCGTACATTTTGCTTTGTGTTAGTTATGATTGTTCAGGAGAAAAGCACACTTTACATGAAAATCTAGGGTCCAGTACCCTGACTTGGTCCTCTTGCAGATTCTAGGTGTGGAGAGGACAGTCTCTCAGCAGGAAATTAAGAAGGCCTACTACAAACTGGCCTTGCGTCTTCATCCAGATAAAAATCCTGGTGATGAGGTATAGAATTATGTGTGGATTAGTAGTACCATGGTACTATCCTACCTCAGGGATGTTGTTCAGCGGTTTCAAGTTTGTACTCGTCATATTTTCCAGGAAGCAAAAGAGAAATTCCAACAGTTGCAAAAAGTTATATCTATTCTTGGGGATGAGGAGAAAAGGGCCGTTTATGATGAAACTGGTTATGCTGGTGATGATGTAAGTGCTTTGTTTTTAGATGTTCTCTCTTCTTTATAGTTTTGGATTAAGAGAGAGATGGGCAAACCTCTTCCTGTACTGTTGGAGTATTTGCTATTGACAGGCTCTGGTTGGGGAAGCTGCTGAAAATCTACAGGAGTTTTTCAGAATGATGTACCAAAGAGTATGCCCCTCCCTCTGTCTTAGAAGAACTTGCAAGTTAATGGAACCATGGGATGGCATGTTATTTTCCTTGATAATGTGAATTAGTGTAACTCTGCTGGCTCTAGGTTACGGAGGCTGACATTGAAGAATTTGAAGCTAATTACAGAGGTTCAGATTCTGAAAAAAAGGATTTGAAGGATCTATATGAAAAATTCAAGGGCAATATGAATAGGTAAACGAGAGAAGCTTCTTTAATTTCATCTCCAATAACCAGATTTCACTGCTCTATTGATGTTTCCAGCTTTATTTGGCTTAGTACTGGGATGATAGCAGGATTTAGGGCATAGTGTTCCTCAACTAGGCTCCATGATTTATCAGAGTATGGTATAATAGCAATAGCACAACGAACTTCAAACTCTTTGACAAGTTCTCTTTCTGATTCAGGCTTTTCTGTTCGATGCTTTGTTCTGACCCAAAGCTGGATTCACACCGCTACAAGGATATAATTGACGAGGCAATAGCTGAAGGTGAGTTTTATTTTGTTATCAATCGCAAATTACTAATGTTAGTGTACCTTGTGAAAAGAGTAAGCACATGATTCAAGAGTACTTAACATTTGTTCCTAAAGTCAAAATCTTTTTTCCAAATAGTTTAAATAGTAAGTATAATATTATTATTTACATCCTTCTCATGGAAGCATGTTGATTTTTAAGTGAAGGTTTTCCTATGTGGGTTATGACAAGTACAAATCATAAACTAAGATTTGAAAATTTAGGTACAAATTTTCCATCAAGAGGCTGGTTATGTTGACTTGAAGGTCCTTCATATTTTGTAGGGGAACTAAAGACAAGCAGAACTTATCAGAAATGGGCCAAGAAAGTTTCCGAAAGTGAACCACCAACCAATCCGCTGGTCAGAAGGCAGAAGTGAGTAAATTTCACAGAACATGTCCTGCCATTCATGCAACTTATTTACTTCAGGATTTGAACTATAATTTGGAAAAGAAAATGCAGGACAAAGAAACAAGAAGGAACAGACATAGTTGCAATCATCTCTCAGCGAAGGAGCCAGAGAAAACAGCAATTTGACTCCATTCTCTCCTCCATTGTTGCTAAATGCGATGCAAATACTGAACCGGAACCCACAGAAGAAGAGTTTCAGAAGGCACGACAAAGGCTTGAAAGTAAGCAGACCAAAAACCGGAAGTAAGCAGACCAAAAACCGGAAGCGTTAGTGTGTGGACAAAGTGTGTTTGTTGAAGTTTACTTGATTCAATGTTTTCGTCTACATCGTGATCAGATAAAACTTTTGGATCAAGTCCTATAAATGGGAAGGGAAGAACCTTTTATTTCATATTCCTGTTGTTGCTTTTGTCTCACAACACACCTTTTCTAAATTGTGTTTGGCATGGTTTGATGACTAAAAGAATTTTGGTCGGCATGAACGCAGAATTGATTTGTCTCAGTATCGGTGTTGGTTCTATCTTCTAGTGCAAAAGCCTCATGAAGGCCTAGTGGTCATTTCGAGCTTGTGTCGTTACCCAGCAACTTAGTGAGAATCTAATATTTTAGGATTAATTATATATTATCTTATGTCACATCTTGAATTATATATATATTTAAAATATATTAACAATTGTATAGTAAAATATTTAATACCGAAATGAGGTGTTTTCGTGATGTGAGAAAAAATAAAATAACATGTTTAACAAAATTATATGTTTTACCTTAATAAATATAAGGTTCCTAATATAATTTTTGAAGTTATAAGGGTTTAAAACATTAAAGATAGTTTTATTTTTTATAATGACACGTCAAGAACACGAGTATGTTATTCCCACATGACATGACATGACATGCAGTATAGTATATAACTATGTTTGATATCCCCCGCCCCCAGTTTGATGATCTAAAATGTTGATGCCCCTCCTGTCAACAAGAAAGCACACCAAGAGGACTCTACTACTCCCCTTTTGATGCACATACCAACAAAAGGTCGCAATTCCTCATGCATCACTTGCAGTCCACCTCCCCTTGAAACAATGACATCCACAACAGTGCCATGACAAACAAGTCTTTGATCACCTGCACAAGTAAAACAACACCAACAACTGCTCCCCCATGCATGATAAGCATCCATGCCCACACAACACTCCAAGCACCCATCTACTAATTAATCCCATGTATTGTTTAGCGTCTCAACCATCTTCATCCCCCACAAGCCATGCCGAGATTGCTTGCTTTTGCCACACATCACATCGAGGGGAAAAGCACCTCTTGCTTGTCTCTCTCCGAGCAATGAGAGACGAGAAGAGCAACCAAGTCTATTCCAAACGTGACCCACTCGAGTGGGTGATGACAACATGCTCTCTCCTACTCCACTTTGCATACCTTCACTTCCCTATATCTTCATTGCAAATATACATTTTTTACCAAATTTGATGTTTCCAATGTTAATTATACTGCATGTATATAGTTCTATATATATATATATATATAACATAATATCATTTAAAAGTGGAAAAAGTATTGGATTCCCAATTAAACTCAAATAAAAACAGGGTTGTCTTGGATCACTTCTTACATGTAGCAAAACATGTATGAAAGGATACTTCCATGACTTCACTATTTGACGAGTGTATATATGCAAATATGCCACTATAAACTTCCATGATGTATGATAGGTTACTTCTATAAATGTATTATTTTACATATAAATCATTATAATTTAGATCATCTTAGCAAATGCCATAATAAGAAAATATAAAAAAAAATTATAAAATGATTATGATTATTACTATGAGCAAAAGATAAATTATTAAAAGATTTGAAAAGACATTTAAATATCTTTAACTAAATATATATGCCTTTTATATATCTCTAAAAGATCCATATATTGATCATAATTTTTTTTAAAAAAAATGTAAATTACTGTAAATCTCTAGTAAAAGCTACAACATAAAAAATGGACTAGAGAAACCATCACAAATTACAGGATCTGAAATAAAGAGTAAAATGTATTGGATTCCCAATTAAACTCAAATAAAAACAGGGTTGTCTTGGATCACTTCTTACATGTAGCAAAACATGTATGAAAGGATACTTCCATGACTTCACTATTTGACGAGTGTATATATGCAAATATGCCACTATAAAATTACATGATGTATGAAAGGTTACTTCTATAAATGTATTATTTTACATATAAATCATTATAATTTAGATCATCTTAGCAAATACCATAATAAGAAAATATAAAAAAAATTATAAAATGATTATGATTATTACTATGAGCAAAAGATAAATTATTAAAAGATATGAAAAGACATTTAAATATCTTTAACTAAATATATATGCCTTTTATATATCTCTAAAAGATCCATATATTGATCATAATTTTTTTTAAAAAAAATGTAAATTACTGTAAATCTCTAGTAAAAGCTACAACATAAAAAATGGACTAGAGAAACCATCACAAATTAGAGGATCTGAAATAAAGAGTAAGATGTGCTTACCAATTAGCACTATTGTTCCCTTCTAACAACACATGATAAAAACTATATTTTTAAAGTTTCAAAATAAAAATTCAAATACCTATCTTTTAAGCAGTTAATAAACTCCATAAAAAGGTTTATCCTTGTTAAAAAACTTAATAATCATCTTGGTATCATATTCATCCACCACCAGCTTGGAAATCCATCCTCAATCGTAAGTTCTATTCGATCCTAAATAGTTGAGACTCAATCATTTTATTATTATTATTATATTTGATCGAAATAGCTCTACTTAGAAAACCTAGGTATGAGTGTTTCCGTAATCCAGTATTTTACAAGGGTATATATATAAGAAAATATGCCACTATAATATTAGAGATCTATGTATAAAAAAACCTGCAAAACGGGCACTTCCGTAAATTCATTATTTACAAGGGCTTGTATGCAAATATGGCCTCAACACTATATATACCGCACCATCACAAAGGCTCTCCGTATAGTTTGCCTCTCTCAATCCTCTCCCGCTTCTTCTTCGAGAAGCCTCTCTTTCATCCGAACAGAGGGACGCTTTGAAGGGTTCGTTCTCGATGGACGCGCAAGTGCTCGTCGCCCTCGCGCTCTCGCTGGTAGGCGGATTGAGCACCTCGATTGGTACGTGCCTAGTTGGTTCTTGATTTCGTCGTCTATTGATGTCTTCCTTCTCCTCTTTTGCCCTTAATTTGTGAGAAAGGTTGTCTGTGTCTGACCCATTACAATGAAATGTTAATACAGGAAGTAGAATAGTCTATAAGATAAGAATATGCCCAATAATTAGTTTTCTTTTCCTGATGTAACATCAAAAAAATTTAGTGCATATGCTCACAGACTTCAGATTTAGTGTCATGTGGACAGATCGCTTGATGACATTGTATTATCGTTCATAAAGGCTACGAAGATTCGTGTTACGCTGCAAATATTTCATAATCATTCGGTCTCTCACTGCAAACAAATTTAGCAAAATAATCACTGGACTAGATACTTCAAATGTACCTGGACCTTGAATTAACTATTTCTATATGAACTAGTTGGTTTTTGTCTGAAATTTCTGAGACAAAGGACAAATTAGTCTGAAATTTTTTATATTGATTGCTAACTATAGCTGTTAGGGAGACACTGAGCAAGCTGGCCAAAATTCTGAACTGCTTGGATCAATACCGGTCTGTTTTTGTTGAGACTGATTGTTCTCAGCTGAATCTTCAAGCCAGGTCGATGGAAATTATAGGTCATATGGGTGCAGGGAGTTGAATATATGTGGTTTTATAAATAATTATCATTCATGAGATTCATAAGCTTGATCTCAGTGTCCTAGTTTTGTTTCGGATGCATTTGTACCAGTGGAGACATATATATGTCTTTTAAATAATGGTAGGTTTTTGGGGTATATGGCCAATATGATCAAATTTGTTCAATGGCAGTTTGAAAAATGAAAACATGGTACTTTATGCCTTCGGTTCTAGCTGTTGTAAAGGTACAAATATTATGCATTGCAACTCAAAGTTGCATAAACACCTTCAGGAGGTATTATTGGATATCAAAGGTCAGAATCTGTTAAGGATGTATTATTCAAGGGGTTAAAAGTTAAAACACCTTCTGTCAGGAATTAATTTTCAACACACTCGTATTCTCATAAAATCATGAACGACAATGGCAATATATGTTTTTCTTTTTTCATCATGAGGTTACTCTTAAAATCTTATAAATTATACAGGTTTTATTATATCATGTGTTCAACTCTCTCTCTCTCTCTCTCTCTCTTCAAGATGATTTTGCTCATGAAAATGTTGGATATCTGAACAGGTGGGCTTTTGGTGATTCTTAGTAATACTCCCGATCTTAAGATGATCGGGAGCTTACAGGTGATATTATGTTTATATTTTTCTATCCATCTATTTTCAATTTAATTATTGTTTTTACCTTCATAAGAAACTATCAAATATGATGTTGATTTTCATATCAGGGTTTTGCTGCCGGACTTATGATGAGCATGTCTTTTTTCGATCTGGCACATAATGCTATGAATTCCCTTGGTTTCTTTAGAGGCAACATCTGGGTAAGATTGCCCTCTACAACTTTTTAGATTGCTTGACACAACAAGATGAGATTAGGAATTAGATAATGTTGCTTGTGAATATATTTGGCTTTAAATGAATGTTTATCTATGGCCTTGGCTACTTCTGCAGTTCTTTGTAGGTGTTTTGTTCTTTGCTTCTGTCGTCAATTTCATCCCAGAACCAAGTGTTCCAGGAACTTGTAAGGTTTGAATGACTCATTTTTTCCCTTAACATATGTACTTCTACATCATGTGCATCAGTCATTTTATTTGTATTATTAACACTTATTTGATACGAGAGATTTAGGAAGATAGTGATGGATCGGTTAAGGACATGATCAGGAAGCACCACCGCCAAGTCTTATTTAGTGGAATAGTTACTGCAGTTGGTGAGTGTGCCTTTTACTTTGTTTAGTATACTTCTCCTTTTTGTGATGCATATCACACATTCAATATGATGAAGAAAATATAACTGTTTACTTATCAAAATAATCTATGGTGCTTCTTCCATGTCATTTCACAAATATCTAGACATGATAGATGCCATTGTGAAACTAATAAGTATACATTTCAACTCCTGAATCATCTTTGAACACAATTGCTGGTGTTCAAAGTGTTGAATCCTGGATTTTGATGATAAAATCAATTGATGAGTCTATGAACTAATGAACGTTTAAGATAAGTGACGCAGGAGAAACTTCGATCATAGAAAGACATATCGATTGAAGCAGGAGAATCAGACGTTGGGACAGAGTTCATCATGTCAGAGATCGGGCATCGTGCCGGAAGGATCAGACATTGCACCAAGATTGAATGTTGCGGGAGGTCAACATGTCGATGGATCGGGCAATACGCCGAAGAAAAGGATGATGTGCCGGAAGTTTGGACGAAGTACCGGATGAACTAATAACATGCCGGACAATGTAGGCTTCATGATTGTAACGTTGTGTCTTGATCGAAGTAGTTTAAGTGTCTAATTGAGTTGGTTTTAGGTGTAACAATACCAACTTGATTAGGAGCCCATCGGGCCTGAATCAGGGTTGAATTGGGTTTATTGGAAGGCCAATTCAGTGACCTAAGGTTGGGCTAGGTGGTGGCACCATCAGGCTAGGTAGTGGTACCGCTAGTGAGCCAGAAAGTACGAATTATACTTTTTTGAAAAATCCGACGATGGTACCACTAGGGTCAATGGTGGTACCGGCCAATGTTAGGTGGTGGTATCGCCCAGATTGGCGGTGGTATCGCTCAGACTGACGGTGGTACTGTCAGAACACAGTCTCCTAGGCTATGTCAGGCCCTGGTATCGCCTAGGTAGGCGATGGTATCGCCAGTACCCTGAAAACCTAGGGATTTGAATTTTTGGCTCCATTTCTAAAGCCATTTGGGGCATATAAATACCCCTCTCATGCTTGCTTGACAAAGCATGAAAAGCTTATGATTTTAAAGTGTTGTAAACTCTTGAAAAGTGTTGAATCTATTCCTCCTTGAGTCTAGAAGGTATTCTAAGGGAGGTGAGAGGTCTTTTGTAAAAGAGAGGTGTAAGGGTTTTCTCTTAAACCTGTGAAAAGGAGAAAGAGTTGTAACAAGGGTAGTTGATCTTCGCTCATTGAAAGAAGATCGGTAGTGAAAGCCGATGACCTCGAAAGAATCAGAATCAGGAGTGGACGTAGGTCGGGATGACCTAACCA
>LVTN01001663.1:1793-14178 GCA_001649415.1 Musa itinerans
CAAAGCTCAAAATCCATGGAAATAAGGAAGATCCTCATACGAGTCTTCCAATACGTGTAATCCGACCCATTAAACATAGGCGGACGTGTAATAGAGTGACCCTCTTGCATGTTGGAGTAAGCCATATTCTTTCTTTTCTTTTGAGATGTGCACACTAGCAATTATTTCTCCCCTTTTGTCATTGGCAAAAAGAGGGGAATAACAATACAATAGTTCAATTCATTTTCAAATTATGACAAAGATATTCTTTCTTTTCTTTTGAGATGTGCACACTAGCAATTATTTCTCCCCTTTTGTCATTGGCAAAAAGAGGGGAATAACAATACAATAGTTCAATTCATTTTCAAATTATGACAAAGATAAATAATTATTTTTATTTCAATATATTTGTGCATAATTATAGTTTCAAATTAAAACATGCATAATTTTAAAACATTGCATTTCATCCTTACTTCATGCATGATACCAAAAATAAATCAATCATTACTATGGACATATCATACATGATACTCAAGCATTCATGATACATCATTTTGGGCATAACATTCATGATGCTAAAATTTTTAGGCATTTATCTCTTCATGTATTAAATCAACATTTTAATCATGATACCAAACATTCATCATTTATTTTCTTCCCCTTTGTCATAAGCAAAAAGAGGGGAATAGCACAAAAGTGTAAAAATTCAAGTCAGAAGATATTAAGAAAAATTTGGTGCTAAGATATACTTCATGAATACAAGGAATTAAAAAAAAATCATATAATGATAGATAAGATCATGTGAATACCAAATGACATGATTCATATAGTAAATCCCCTCTTTAAATAAAATATCAAGAAAAAATCGTAGAAAAAAAAATCATATAATGATAGATAAGATCATGTGAATACCAAATGACATGATTCATATAGTAAATCCCCTCTTTAAATAAAATATCAAGAAAAAATCGTAGGAGTACAAAGAGGAGATCTTGATTAAAAAAAACTCAAGTAATTCCAAGAAATCAAGATCATGATTTGGATAAAACTCATTCAAATTCAAATAATCAAATCATCAAAATTACTTTCAAGAGATTCAAAATGACATAAATGACATTATTAATCTCTTAGTGAAAAATTGATAAGATAGAGAAAAAGAAATTTTCAAGAAAAATGCTTTTATCTTTTTAGTTGTTTCAATTTAAGTGATTTGATTTCTTACAAGCATGCCCAAATTTTTATGCCAAATCAAAATATGCATCATTGTTTAAAACCAAAAGACAAAGATAAGATTCATCACAAAAATCTTCATGACAAAAAATATAACACATTAAACATAAGGCTTCTTTAAACAAGAGATTTGACTTATCATTTTAATTCCAATGATAATACATTTTCCTTTTTATGTGTTTCATTTTATGTGATTGATTTCATATAAGTATGCTCAAGTTTTTCATATGAAAACCATACATCATGTTTAAAACCGAAAAGCAACGTTCATTATGACAAAGATCAATCATCATGCATAATTTCAAAATATAAAATCATTATTACATGCATGATCATTATACATAATTTCAAATTATCATTTTATTATTACATCATTAAATCATCAAGTATGGTTTCATTGAACATAAAGCATCTTGAATTAAAATCAAAAGTCAATATGGAAATCATCAAGATACACATTATTTCTTCTTAAAAACATACATAGCATTAATCACTAGATTTAAATATAACATTTTATTCCTTTATCATAAAACATGTAATTTTCATGATCATTTTTCAAAATAAAAAGAAGCATGATATAATTTTTGTAATTTTTATTTTTTATTTTTTTACTAACAAAAAATAATAACTCATGAAATGCATCATGTAATTTCGAAATAAAGTAAAGGGATTTTGGTTACCATATCATCGAAAGTTGTTAAGGCATAGTTTGCTACCTTGGCTTTGTTGATTTGTTCTTCATCTTCGGATAAACTTGATTCGTCCCAAGCCACCTTGAGTGTTTTCTTCTTCTTTTGTAGCTTCTTCTTTTTAAGTTTATTTTTATTATTTAATTCTTATTTTATGAACTTTTTAAATTTTATAGTGAGAAGTTCAAAGTCATCATCATCATCATCATCTCTTGAGTTATCACTCAAGTGATATTCTAGTGTTCGAAGTGTCAAATCCTTCCTGTTTTTTGGAAGGATATTCTCATGTTCATTTTGTGCCATATAAGTGATTTCATAGGTCATCAAAGACCCAATAAGTTCTTCAATCAGAAAATAGTTTAATTCTTTTGATTTTTGTATTGTCGTTACTTTCGAATCCCAATTTTTAGAAAGATATCGTAAAACTTTATTAACAAGTTCAAGATTCGAAACACTTTTATCAAGTCCTTTTAGACTATTGACGACATTCGTAAAATGGGTGTATATGTCTCCAATAGTCTCACTTGGTTCCATACGAAATAATTCAAAATCATGCATCAAAATATTTATTTTAGAGTCTTTAACTCTACTAGTGCCTTCGTGTGTGATTTCGAGTGTGTGCTAAATGTCAAAAGCCGTTTCGCAAGTAGAACCCGATTGAATTCATTTTTGTCTAAGGCACAAAATAAGGCATTCATAGCATTTGCATTTAAAGAGAAAGTCTTCTTCTCCAACTCATTCAAATCGTTCATTAGAAGAGAAGACTTTTGAAAACCATTTTCGACAACATTCCAAAGCTCAAAATCCATAGAAATTAGGAAGATTCTCATTCTAGTCTTCCAATAGGTGTAATCCGTCCCATTGCATTAAACATGGGAGGACGAATGATAGAAAAGCCCTCTTGAAAGCCGAAAAGGGCTATTTCTCTTGGGTGTTAAACCAAACAAGAAATAACGTGGCTATGATACCAACTGTTAGGAACGAATCGACACTAAGAGAGGGGGAATTAGTGCAGCGGATAAAATTATGTCGATTTTAAAAATCATTTTTGAAAATGTGCTTAACCTGAAAGCATTCGTAAGAGTATAATGAGAAAGTAAAGTAAGGGAGTTTGCAGTAAGGTAAATTACACAAATAGAAATGCAAACTAAATTTTTATAGTAGTTTAGTCGTTGTGACCTACATCCACTCCGCTGATTCCTCTTCTGTCGAGGCCACCGGCATAATTAATGATCTTCCTTCAATGGGCGAAGATTAACTACTCTTTTACACTCTTTCTCCTTTTCACTGGTTAAAAGACAACCCTTTCAACTACTCTTTCTTAGACCTCACTTCTCCCTTTAGAAGAACTTTCTAAATACTAGGAAGATGGGACTCTAAATTCTAAGAGAGTTTCTAATTTTTCATTTCCTCTTTTTCAACTCAATTTCATGCTTGATTCTTGCTACTCTAAGCAGGAATAGCTGGGTATTTATAGACCCCAAATGGCTTCAAAATTGGAGCCAAAAAAGGTCTCATCTTAGGTTTCCTGGGTACTGACGGTACCATCGCCTGTACTAGGCAGTACCATCGCTTGCAGCACTGACACTGGACGGTACCATCACTCAATCTGGTAGTACTATTGCCTGACATAGTCTAGGAGATTATGTCTGGATGGTACCACTGCCTAGACCCCGGTACCACCGCTTAGTCTAGCGATATCACCGCCTGACACAATCTCGAAGATTGTGTCTGGGCGGTGCCACCGCCAGACCTTTCTATAGGACACTGAATGAGCCAAATAATAGGCCCAATTCAGCCCTGATTCAGGCCCAATTGGCCCCTAATTGAGTTGGTATTATTTTCACCCCAATACCAACTCAATTAGACCTAAACTAACTTGATCTAGACAAATTATTACAAGCATGAATCCTATATTGTACGGTATGTCATTGGTTCATTCGACGCTTCGTTTGATCTTTCGGCGCATCATCCTCTCTTGTGGCCTATTGCCCAATTGGCCAATTGATCTCCACAACTTCGATTTCCTTAGCTTAATTTCCACTCTTCTTGGCCCGATGCCCGAACTCATGGCACAAAGCCTTTTGCCGATATGTCGATCGATCCTTCAGCCCGATGTCCAATCTTTTGATATGTTCCACTCCGGCCCAACATGATTCTTCCTGCTTTAATCAATTTGCCTCTCCTTGATCGAAGCTTGTCCTGTGTCACTCAAAACACAGATTAGATCATAAACTCATCAATTGATTTCATCATCAAAATTCAAGATTTAATAGATTCAAATCTAATGATGTATCCTTTATCACACAATTGACTAATGCTCAAAAGACTATACTTTAAGCCACCAACCAACAACACATATTCAATAAAAAAGTTGGATTTGTAACTTATGGTTCCTTTGCCAATGATTTTACCCTTGTTGTTGTCTCCGAAGGTGACATACCCTTCGTCTAGGCTAGTGAGCTTGAAGAAATGAGATGGATCTCCGATCATGTGCCTTGAGCATCTACTTGTTAGGATCAACAGCGGCACTAAGAGGGGGGATGAATTAGTGCAGTAGAAAAATTATGTCGATTCCAAAAACTTTCTTTCGATGAAAACGTATTGTAAAAGAGTTTAACTTAAAAGCGCATAGAAGCATAGTGAAAATAAGAATTCAGTTTGCAATATAAGGAAAAAGCATGAAGGAAATATAAACTATATTTTTATAGTAGTTCGGTCGTCGTGACCTACATCCACTCCCAATTCCTCTTCACTCGAGGCCATTGGCTTCCACTACCCAATCTTCTTTCAATGGGCGAAGATCAACTACCCTTTTATACTTTCTCCTTTTCACAGGTTTAGGAGACAACCTTTACACCCCTCTTTTACAAGGTATCCCTCACACACCTCCCTTAGAACTGTCTCAAAGCTTTGGGAGGAGGGAACTTAACTTTCTAATAGGGTTAACAACTTTAGAAACACAAAATTTTGCTTAACTTTTTTGCTACTTTATACAGAAATAGCTAGGGTATTTATAGACCCCAAATGACTTTAAAATTAGAGCAAAAAAAGGTCTCATCTCGGGTTTCCCGAGTCCTAGCTGTACTACCGCCTGTAGCACTGACACTAAGCGGTACCACTGCTCAGTCTAGTGGTACTACTGCTTGACACAATCTTGGAGACTATGTCTGGGTGGTACCATCACCCAATCTGGCGGTACCACCGCTTGACACAGTCTTGAAGACTGTGTCTGGGCGGTACCATCGCTCAGTCTGGAGGTACCATCGCTTGACACAATCTTGAAGATTGTGTCTGGGTGGTGCCATCACTAGACCCTGCTACATGACACTAAATGAGTCAAATAATAGGCCTAATTAGCCCTGATTCAGGCCCAATTAGTCCCTAATTGAGTTGGCATTGTTTTCACCATAATATTGACTCAATTAGACCTAAACTAACTCGATCTAGACAAATTATTACAAGCATGAATCCTATGTTGTCCGATATGTCATTGGTTCATTCGGTGCTTCGTCCGATCATTCGACGCTTCGTTCGATCTTTCGGCGCATCGTCCTCTCTTGTGGCCTATTGCCCAATCGGGCAGTTGACTTCCGCAACTTCGATTTTCTTGGCATAATTTCTGCTCTTCTTGGCCCGATGCCCGAACTCATGGCACGAAGCTTTCTTTCAAAACGTCGACCAATCCTTCAGCCCGACGTCTAATCTTCTGACATGTTCCACTCCGGCCCAACATAATTCTTCCTGCTTTAATCAATTTGCCTCTCCTTGATCGAAGCTAGTCCTGTGTCACTCAAAATGCAGATTAGATCACAAACTCATCAATTGATTTCATCATCAAAATTCAAGATTCAACAATCTCCCCCTTTTTGATGATGATAACCAATTGATGACGGAGTTAACTTTAAATCCCCCTATCAATATGCCATATTGATAGAATACTTAAATTTAGAGAATTTAAGTATTTCACCATTGCATGCATCATGAATATTGAAATAACCAATTAATCATATCGTTGCATGTAACATAAAATCATGCATTATCAAAATATTTAAGTACATCATCCCATGCATGATTATCATCATCATCATATCTTCTCCCCCTTTGTCATCAACAAAAAGAAGAAGTGCAATTAGTAACTTTTGAAACATGTAAGTTCTACTTCATTATAAAACATGCAAGCTTAGCAAGTCTTAGAGATATGCAAGATAGCATTTTTGTCTCTTGTTGAAGTGTGCAAGCTAGCAATTCTTGTTTCCTTTTGCAATGTGCAAGTTACAAGTTTTGCTTCTTGAGATAGGCAAGATAGCACTTTTTCTTCTCTTGAGATTGCAAGCTAGCAATTCTCGGTGATGTTCAAGATAGCAAGTTCTTTCTTCTCTTTTGAGAAGTGCAAGCTAGCAATTTTGCTTCATAGCAAGTTTTTCTCCTTGCAATTTGTAAGCTAGCAAGTTTTATATTATATTAGAATATACAAACTAGCAAATTTTAGATCATTTTAGAGCATGCAAGCTAACAAATTCTACTCCCCTTTTGTCATTATCAAATAGAAGGAAAGAATACAAAGTTGTAATTCTTTTCCTTTTACTTCAAGCTTTAAATCATGACAAAAATAAATAATCATTCTTATTTTAATATATTTGTGCATAATTATAGTTTCAAATTAAAACATGCTCAATTTCAAAACCTTACATTTCATCCTTACTTCATGCATGATACCAAAAATAAATCAATCATCACTATGGGCATATCATATGATACTCAAGCATTCATGATACATCATTTTGGGCATAACATTCATGATGCTAAAATTTTTAAGCATTTATCACTTCATATGTTAAATCAATATTTTGATCGTGATACCAAACATTCATCATTTATTTTCTATTCATGATACATTTTTTATACATTTGTCTCAAATATTCAATTTATCATCAATTTGCCATATTTCTCCCCCTTTGACATAGACAAAAAGAGGGGAATAGCACAAAGGTGTAAAAATTCAAGTCATTACATGGAAGATATCAAGAAAAAATTGGTGATGAGATATACTTCATGAATACAAGGAATTATACAAAGAAAAATCATATCATGAAAGATGAGATCATGTGAATACAAAAAGGCATAATTCATTTTGACAAATCTCTTCTAATGTAAACAGAAAATGATCTTGATTAAAAAAAAAAACTCAAGTCATAAAAATCAAGAAATCAATATCATGATTCGAAAAATGTATAAGAAGAGTTTATGCATTTAGGAGATTTAAGTTTATCATTCATGTTAGCACCCTTTTTTTTTTTTTGGTTCTCTTTTGCAATGTGCAAGCTAACAATTTCCTTTTTTTTCAACAATGATTCAATCATATCATAAGATATACAAATCATAAATACAAGAAAATTATACATAATAAACTTCAAATTATAAACATCAAGAAGTCTAGTGATGTATCATGGTTAATTTGAATGAATTCCCCTTTTTAGAGAATCCCAAGAATCGTAGGAGGACACTTTGTGAAAAATCTTGATTCATAATAAAACTTTCAAGTTGTAATCAAATATAAAAAAATCAAGAGAAAAAGTTATGATTTATTTGGATAAATATTCTCTTTAATAAGATGCAAGAGTCATAAGAATAAAGAGTAGGGGATCTCGATTCATATAAAGAAAATCTCAATTTATAATTTTGAGAATTCAAGATCATGATTTCAATAAAGCTTCTCTTTGATACATAGCAAATAGAATCATAGGAGAACAAGTATCTTGATTCATAAAAGAAAATCTCAAGTTAAGAAATCAAGAGAAGGTTCATGATTCGATTGAAAAAATCTCATTATTAAAATGAATTATATGAAAAGAAATCCAAAATCATCATCAAAATCATTTTTTGAAAAGTTCAATGAAAGCAACATAGATAGATTCCTATAAGAAAAATTAGCTAAAGTTATTTTAGTTGCAAATTTTCTGATTGATTTCATGCTCTAGTTTTTTATACAAAGGCCATAAATCATAAAAATCATCATGCATAATTTCAAAATATAAACTCATTAAGCATGATTTCAAATCATCATTAAACATAAAGTATATTCATCAAGCATGGTTTTTTTGAATATAAGGCATCTTCAATCAAAATCGAAAAGCAATTCGGAAATCATCAAGATACACATTCATAAGATTAATTTTATTAGGTGTATAGGTATTAGATTTAAATCTTTTATCATAAAACATGTAATTTTCATAATCAATTTTTATATATATATATAATTTTTCTAAACTAATTAAAAACAACTCATGAAATGCATCATATAATTTAAAAATAAAGAAAAGGGATTTTGGTTACCTCGTCGTCGAAAGCTGTTAAGGCATAGTTTGCCATCTCGCCTTTGTTGGATTGTTCTTTATCTTCAGATGACCTTGATTCATCCCAAGCCACCTTGAGTGTTTTCTTTTTCTTTTGTAGCTTCTTCTTTTTAGGTTCATTTTTGTTCATAGATTCTTGTTTTAAAAATTTTTTAAGCTTTATAGTCAAGAGTTTAAAGTCATCATCATTTGAGCTTTCGCTCGAGCGATCTTTATTTGTTCTAAGTGTCAAATCATTCTTGTTCTTTGAAAGGTTGTTCTCAAGCTCTTCATGAGCCATACAACTCATTTCATAAGTCATCAATGACCCAATCAGTTCTTCAATGGGAAAATGGTTCAAGTCCTTTGATTCTTGTATTGCCGTAATTTTTGGATCCCAACCTTTTAGAAGAGATCTTAATATCTTATTAACAAGTTTAAAATTCGAAAAACATTTGCCAAGAGCTTTTAAACTATTGATGACATCCGTAAAATGGGTGTATATGTCAATAATAGTTTCGCTTGGCTTCACACGAAACAACTCAAAATCATGCATCAAAAGATTAACTTTAGAATCTTTTACTCTACTTATGCCTTAATGTGTGATTTCGAGTGTGTGCCAAATATTAAAAGCTATTTCACAAATAGACACTCGATTGAACTCATTTTTATCGAAAGCGCAAAACAAGGCATTAATAGCCTTGGCATTTAAAGAAAAAGTCTTCTTCTCCAACTCATTCCAATCGTTCATTAGAAGAGAAGACATTTGAAAACCAAATTTGACTATATTCCATAAATCGAGATTCAACGAAAGCAAGAAAACTCTCATTCGAGTTTTCCAATAAGCGTAGTCCATCCCATTGAACATGGGAGGACGAACGATAGAAAGACCCTCTTGAAAGCCGAAAAGAGCCATTTCTCTTGGGCGTTAAACCAAATGAGAAAAATGTGGCTCTGATACCAATTGTTAGGATCAAGAGCGGCACTAAAAGGGAGGGTGAATTAGTGCAGCAGAAAAATTACGTCAATTCCAAAAACTTTCTTTCGATGAAAATGTATCGTAAAAGTGTTTATCTTGAAAGTCTATGGAAGCGTAGTGAAAATAAGAATTCAATTTGCAATATAAGAAAAAAGCATGAAGGAAATATAAACCAGATTTTTATAGTGGTTCGGTCATTGTGACCTACATCCACTCTCGATTCCTCTTCACTCGAGGCCATCGGCTTCCATTACCCGTTCTTCTTTTAATGGGCAAAGATCAACTATCCTTTTACACTTTCTTCTTTTCACAGGTTTAGGAGACAACCTTTACACCCCTCTTTTACAAGGTATCCCTCACACACCTCCCTTAGAACTCTCTCAAAGCTTTAGAAGGAGGGAACCCAATTTTCTAATAGGGTTTACAACTTTAGAAACACAGAGTTTTGCTCAACTTTTTTGCTACTTCATGCAGAAATAGCCAGTATTTATAGACCCCAAATGACTTCAAAATTGGAGCAAAAAATAGTCTTATCCTGGGTTTCCCAGGTCCTAGCGGTACCACCGCTTGTGCTGGGTGGTACCACCACTTGCAGCACTGACATTGGATGGTACGATCGCTCAGTCTGGCGATACTACCGCCCAATCTGGTGGTACCACCGCTTAACACAATCTTGAAGACTGTGTTTGGGCGGTACCATCGCTTAGTTTGGCCATACCACTGCCTGACATAATCTTGAAGATTGTGTCTAGGCGGTGCCACTGTCAGACCCTACTATAAGACACTGAATAAGCCAAATAATAGGCCCAATTCAGCCCTGATTCAGGCCCAATTGGCCTCTAATTGAGTTGCATTATTTTCACCCCAATACCGACTCAATTAGACCTAAGCTAACTTAATCTAGACAAATTATTGTAAGCATGAATCCTATGTTGTTAAGCATGTCATTGGTTCATTTGGTGCTTCGTCCGATCTTTCGGTGCAACATCCTCTCTTGCGGCCTATTGCCCAATCGACTAGTTGACTTTCGTGTTAGGTTCGAGAGTCCGAGGTCGGCACTAATAGGGGGGGAGGTGAATTAGTGCAGCGGAAAGATAACGACGGTTTAAAAACTTTCGTACGATAAAACCGTTTCCGACATAAAATTGTTTTTGGAAACTTAGCTTGAAAGTGAGTTCGTAAAGGAGTGCAACAAAAGTAATGAGAAAGTAAAGCACATATGGAGGTTTGCAGTAAGGTAAATAGCATAAAGTAAATGTAAACCGAGATTTAGAGTGGTTCGGCCAATCTTGACCTACATTCACTTTTGGCTTCCTCCTCCGACGAGGTCACCGACATCCACTAGAGACCTTCCTTCAATAGGCGAAGGCCAATCACCTTTTACACCCCTCTTCTCCTTTTACTAGGTTTAGAAGATAACCCTTACAAGCACTCACACTCGTCTCTTACAAATTTCTAACACTTAAGAGTAGAGGAGGGAAATCTAAAGAGATTGCAGCAGCATTTCTTTACTTTTAAACTCTCTGTGTTTGTGTGCTTTAACCAGGGATGGGAGGGGTATTTATAGGCTTCAAGTTGATTCAAACTTGGAGACTAAAACTTTCCCATCCCGGGTTCCCCGGGCATGGGCAATACCACCGCCTAGTGTCAGTCTGACACTGACACTGCCCTGGGCGGTACCACCGCCCAAGTCTGGCGGTACCACCACTTGGGGGCCAGTGCTGGGCGGTACCACTGCCCAGACTGGTGCTACCACCGCCTGGCACCCTGCCAGGGGTGGTACAACTGCCTAGACTGGCGGTACCATCGCCTGACATAGTCTCGAAGACTTGCCACGACGATAAGAATTCTTAGGGCACTGTTTGGGCTTCTTATTGAGCCCAACACAGTTCTTACATGGGCCTAGCTGGCCCTTAATTGGGTTGGCCCAAATACAAGCCCAATTACGTGCTAACTATGATTCCTAAGACATATTCTAAGCTAAACAAGTCCGTAAGTCTTGGTTCTTCCAGCGAGCTTCCGATGAACTTCCGATAATCTCTCGGTAATGTTCCGGTAGACTCCCAGCAAGCTCCTAGACTTCACGATGATCTTCTTGGCGAGTTTAGATGACCTTCTTGGCAAGCTCCGCGACTTCTCGGCTGGTTCCGCTAGAACTTTCGACGAACGTCCGGACTTCCGACGAACTCTCGAACTCCCAACGATGTCGCGTCCTTGACTCCGGGACTTCATTTTGCTTTATGTCTTGCTATCGTAGTTAATCCTGCACATGTAAATCATACTTCAATCTAGACAATTAACACTAAGCAATAATCATGTTGTCTGACATGTCATTGGTCCCTCGACGCTTCGTCCGATTCTTCGGCGCATCGTCTTCTCCTGCGACCTATTGCCCAATCGGCCAGTTGACTCTGCAACTCCGATATCCTTGACGCAATGTCCGCTCTTCTTGGCCCGATGCCCGAATCCACGGCCCGAAGCCTTTTGTCGATATGTCAACCAATCCACTGGCCCGACGTCCAATCTTCTGACATGTTCCTCCGGTCCAACATGATTCTTCCTGCTTTAATTGTCTCATCCTGATCGAAGCATCCTGCATCACTCAAAACGCAGATTAAAACATAAACACTTATCAATTGGTTTCATCATCAAAATATGAGATTCAACAATCTCTCCCTTTTTGATGATGACAACCAATTGAAGACGGAGTTAAACTTAACTCCCAGAGTTTAAACAAACTCCCCCTATCAATATGGCTTATTGATAGAAACTCTTGGATTCAATAATCCAAGCAACATGTCATGATCAATCATGCATGACATCAACATACTTCTCCCCCTTTTTCATCAACAAAAAGGAGAAGTACCACTATCCATATGTTTGAAATATACATTCAAATCATTGCATGAAAAACATAATATCAAGTTTTATCATCATGCAATTTGAAGCTAAAAAATTTAGCAAGTGTTACATCATGCTTAGAACATTCAAGCTATCAAGTTGTAGATATGCAAGGTAGTAAGATAGCATGTTCTACTTCATACAAGCTAGCAAATTTAAAGATGTGTAAGTTGGCATATTTGCTTCTTCTTGAGATTTCAAGCTAGCAATTCTTGGTGATGTTCAAGATAGCAATTTCTTCTCTTTTGAGAAGTGCGATTATTTTTGCTTCC
>LVTN01001663.1:29028-41303 GCA_001649415.1 Musa itinerans
TATCTTTTATGACATGATGTCTTTGTATTTATGGCTTGTATGCCTTGAAATGATTGAATTATTTTATACTATTTTATTCTTCCCTTATTCTTTCTTATTTACAATGATAAAAGAGGGAAAAGTTATGATCATGCATGGTAGGATGTAATTTGAGAAATTGATACCATCATGATGTGAAATATTTATGATTTGGAATGATGTAAGTAATACTTATGCTTTTTATTATGATGATGTATATGATATATTGCATATGATGTAAATCATGATTAAAATTGCTTTAATTTGAATTCAAGATTATGTTAATTATGGCATTTTGAAATAAGAATGATTACTTACTTTGTCATGATTTAGAAATTGATGTAAAGGGAAAAAGAGATACAAAATTGTATTCTTCCCTTCTTTTTTATAATAAAAAAAGGGGGAGAAATATTGCTAGCTCAAGATACAAAACATGCTAACTTGCACTTTATAACAGAAGCAAAATTGCTAGCTCAAACATTATAAAGGAAGCAAAAATTTGCTAGCTTGCAACTTGCATATTTCAAGAAGCAAGAGTTGCTTTCTTGAACATCTCTAATTTGCTAGTTTGCATGATGTAGAACTTGCTATCTTGAACATTACAAAGAAGTGTTATCTTGGCTATCTCAAGAAGCAAAAATGCTAAACTTACACATCTAGCAAAATTTACAAACTTGCAAAAATCAAAATTTTTGCTAGCTTGCATGATGATTAAACTTAAGATTTATTATGCAACGATTTGAACTCCTATGTCTAAACACCTTGAAAGTTGTACTTTTCCTTTTTGTTGATGACAAAGGGGGAGAAGTATGATGTTATGAATAAGTTTATGATAACATGTTGCTTGGATTTTTGAATCCAAGAGTTTCTATCAATATGACATATTGATATGGGGAGTTTATTTAAACTCCGGGAGTTTAGTTAACTCCGTCATCAATTGGTTGTCATCATAAAAAAGGGGGAGATTGTTGAATCTTGGATTTTGATGATGAAACCAATTGATAAGTGTTTATGATTTGATCTGCATTTTGAGTGACATAGGATGCTTCGATTAGGATGAGATAATTAAAGCAAGAAGAATCATGTTGTACCGGAGGAAAACATGTCAGAAGATTTAACGTCGAGCCGGAGGATCGGTCGACGTATCGACAAAAGACTTCGGGCCAAGAAGAGCAGATATTGTGCCAAGGATATCGATCGAAGTTGTGGAGTCAACTGGCCGATTGGGCAATAGGCCGTTAGAGATGACGATGCATTGAAGAATCAGATGAAGTGTCGAGGGACCAATGACATGCTGGACAACATGATTAATGCTTAGTATTAATTGTCTAGATCGAAGTGTGTTTTTACATATGTAGGATTAAATATGATAGCAAGGCATAAAGCAAAATGAAGTCTCGGAGTCAAGGATGCGATTTCGTTGGGAGTTTGAGAGTTTGTCGGAAGTCTAGACGTTCGTCGAAAATTCTACCGAGAAGTCCAAGAGCTTGCCAAAGAAGCTCGTCAGAACTCACCAAGAAGATAATTGTGAAGTTTAGGAGCTTGCTAGGAGTTCGCTGGAACATTACCGAGAGATCGTCGGAAGATTGCCAGAAGATAATCGGAAGAAACTAGACTTACGGACTTGTTTAGCTTAGAATATGTCTTAGGAATCATAGTTAGCACGTAATTGAGATTGGAATTGGGCCAACCCAATTATGGGCCAGTTGGGCCCATGTAAGGACTGTGTTGGGCCTAAACAGTGTCCCAAGAAGTGGCACCATCGTGGCATAGTCTCTGAGACTGTGTCAGGCGATGGTACGTCAGTCTAGGCAATTATACCGCCCCTAGTAGGGTGTCAGGCGGTGGTACCGCCAGTCTGGGTGGTGGTACCACCCCTGGCAGGGTGTCAAGCGATGGTACCGCCAGACTGGGCGGTGGTATCGCCCAACGTAGTGTCAGTGTCAGACTGACACTAGCACTGGTACCGCCCAGCACAGGTGGTGGTACCGCCTGTACCCAGGAAACCCGGGATTAGATGTTTTTAGGCTCCAAGTTTGAATTAACTTGAGGCCTATAAATACCCCTCTCATCCCTGGTTAACTTACACAAGCATAGAGAGTTTTAAAGTGAGAAAATGCTGTAGAATCCACTTGAGAAATCCCTCCTCTAAATTCTAATTTTAGAATTATGTTTAGAGAGGAGTGAGTGCTTGTAAAGGTTGACTCCTAAACCTATGAAAAGGAGAAGAGGGGTGTAAGAAGGAGGTTGATCTTCACCTATTAAAGGAAGATCGATGGTGGATGTCGGTAGCCTCGACGGAAGATGAATCGACGAAGTGGATGTAGGTCACGACGACCGAACCACTATAAATTGGCATGTTCTTTGGTTTGCATTTCCTTCTTGCTATTTATCTTTATTGCAAACTGAATTCCTCCTTCACTACCTTTTCGTATAATTTCAAGTTAACATCTTTACGAAACCGGTTTTATCGCAACGAAGTTTTTAAACCGACGTTATTTTTACCGCTACACTAATTCACCCCCCTCTTAGTGCCGACCCCTTTCCTAACAAATTCAAGCTTTATAATAATTGTCTAGATTAAAGTGGGTTTTAAGTGTGCAGGATTAACTATGATAGCAATCAAGGCATAAAGCAAAATGAAGTCCCGGAGTCAAGAACGAGATTTCATTTGGAGTTCGAGAGTTCGTTGGAAGTTCTACCGGAATTGACCGAGAAGTCCAGGAGCTTGCCAAAGAAGTTCATCGGAACTCGCCAAGAAGATCGTCATGATGTCCAGGAGCTTACCAGGAGTCCGCTGGAACATTGCCGAGAGATCATCGGAAGTTCGGCGGAATATCGCCGGAAGCTCGCCGGAAGAAACCTAGACTTACCAAACTTGTTTAGCTTAGTGTATGCCTTAAAATTCGTAGTTAGCACATAATTAGGTTGGAATTAGGCCAACTCAATTAGGGGCCAATTGGGCCCAAGTTTGGGCTATGTTGGGCCAAGTGAAAGGCCCAAATAGTGACCCAACTAGTGGAACTATCATGGCATAGTCTCCGAGATTGTGTCAGGCAATAGTACCGCTAGTTTGGGCGATGGTATCACCCAGACTCAGTCTCTGAGAAACTATTAGGGGGTGGTACCGCCAGACTGGGCAGTATAGTGATAGGGTGTCAGGTGGTGGTACCGCCTAGTGTTAGTGTTAGTGCTGCAGGCGGTGGTACCGCCCAACACAAGCAGTGGTACCACTAGTACCCGGAGGACCCAGGATGAGACATTTTTAGGTTCCAAGTTTCAATCCACTTAAGGCCTATAAATATGCCTCTCATCCCTGGTTAACAAACACTAGAATTGAGAGCAAAAAAAGAAGAAAAACTCTATTGTTATCTTGTGAGAACTCCTCTCAAAGCTTCAAGTGTTAGTGTAGTTTGAGAGAGGAGTAAAGGGGGTTGTAAAGGTTCTCTCCTGAACCAGTCAAAAGGAGAATCAAGTTGTAAAGGCAGTTGATCTTTGCTCATTGAAGGAAGATACGTAGTGAAAGTCGATGGCCTCAACGGAAGAGGAATCAGTGGAGTGGATGTAGGTCACGACGACCGAACCACTATAAATCGGTTTGCATTTTTGTTTTGCTATTTACTTTTACTGTAAACTATCTTACTTGCTTTACTTCCACTACACTCTTACGTATGCTTTCAAATTAACAACTTTCCGAAATGGGTTTAATCGAAACAAAATTTTGAATCGACATAATTTTATCCGCTGCACTAATTCACCCCCCCTCTTAGTGCTAACTTATTCCTACCACTATCAAGGTACCATCTCTTGCTCCTAGCTTGTGATGGTAAATATTTTTATAAAAAAAATAATTTTTAGGTACCCATTTGACCTTGGGTGCCTCAAAAATTAATCTATACAACTTATCATTTTATATAGAGCCTTTTATGGTTCCTTTAGGAACCCAAATTAATTTGTGTAGACTATATCTCTTAAATAGAGATTGTTGCATTTGTTTCAGGATAAAATATGTAAAGTTGAGCCTTTAACAAAGATGGTTGGATTTTTATGAGTATAACTCACAAAGCTAATTCCATCTCTTCTATGAACATGATTCTTACTTGCAAGAATCATGTTTAAGGATTTGCTACCTATTTCAATTTTTTCTAAGGTTTCATATAGTTACAAATTCTCCTTTTTAAGCATTTTTAATTCATCATATTTTGTGCAAGGAGCTAAACTATTATCATGCTCAATTTTTAATCTATCAAAATCACTAACAAGAGAAGCATGCTCCTTTTTTAACAGTTTATATTTTTTACTAACTAATTTACATTCATCAAATAAATCATGAAAAACACTTAATAATTCATCAAAAGATAAATTTGCATTTAAGAAACTGCTTACCTCATCTCCAATAGCCATTAGTGCATAGTAACTTGCTCTTTGTTGGTTAACTCCTCTTCTTCGGATGCACTTAAGTCATCCTAAGTTGCTTTAAGTGTCTTCTTCTTCTTTGGTTGCTTCTTCTTTGTTTTGAGAAATTCACGTTTGAAATGTCTCAGCTTCTTGCATTCGTAACATATAACTTGTTCTTTGTTCGATTCAATTTTATTTTTAGTGTCATTTTAAAATTTATTCCTTTTTATGAACTTTTTGAACTTTTTTGTCAAGAGTGCCAAGTCATCATCATAGTTCTCATCACTTGAATTTTCTTTCAAGTGGTCTTTATGAGTTATTAGTGTCATATCCTTCCTGTTCTTTGGAAAGTTATTCTCAAGCTCTTCATGAGCGTTGCAAGTCATCTCATAGGTCATTAGTAACCTGATAAGTTCTTCGAGAGGGAAGTTATTTAAATCTTTGGCCTCTCAAATAACCGTTACTTTAGGGCCTCAACTCTTTGGAAGGGATGTCAAGATTTTATTAACAAGTTTAAAGTTCAAAAAATATTTGCCAAGAGCTTTTAAACTATTAACAACATTTGTAAAATAGGTGTATATGTCAATAATAGTTTCGCTTGGCTTCATCCGAAACAATTCATAAGTATGAACTAAAAGATTTATCATTGACTCCTTTACTCTACTAGTGCCTTCGTGAGTGATTCCAAGTGTGTGTCAAATATCAAAAGTTGTTTCACAAATAGACACTCGATTGAACTCGTTTTTATCCAAAGCACAAAACAAGGCATTAATAGCCTTGGCATTTAAAGCGAAAGTCTTCTTCTCCAACTTATTCCAATCGTTCATTGGAAGAGAAGACTTTTGAAAGCCATTTTCCACAATGTTCCATAACTCAAAATCCATAGAAATTAGAAAAATCCTCATTCTAGTCTTCTAATAGGTGTAATCCGTCCCATTGAACATGGGTGGACGTGTAATTGAATGACCCTCTTGGTTATCGGTAAATGCCATCTCTCTTGGGTTTCAAACTAAATAAGAGTGACCTTGCTCTAAAACCAATTGTTAGGATCGAGAGCGGCACTAAGAGGGGGGGGTGAATTAGTGCAGTGGAGAAAATCGTCGGTTTTGTAAAATATTTCGTTCATCGAAAATCGATTTCGGAAAGTGCTTGACTTTAGAATGAAAGAACTAGCAATTAACTTAGAAAGTAATGGCAGTAATGAAAAGCAGAATGGAAATGAGCATACCAGAATTTATAGTGGTTCGGTCGTTGTGACCTACATCCACTTCTGATTCTTCCTCCATTGAGGTCACTAGCGTCCACTAATTGTCCTCCTTCAATAGGCGAAGACCAACCACCTCTTTACCATGCTTTCGTCTTTTCACAGGTTTAGGAGATAACTCTTACAAGCCTCACACCTCTCTTGAATGATCAGAACACTTAGAAAGGGAGGAGGACTCTTTTCACTTTTACAACACTTTCACACCCCAAGACTTCAATATTTTGTTCACACTTTTGTGCCCTTTCATGCAGAAAAGGAAGGGATATTTATAGACCCCAATGGCTTCAGAATTGGAGCCAAAAAGTGTTATATCCCTAGATTTTGGGGTACCGACGGTACCACCACCATTACTGGGCGGTACAACCGCTTACACACTAACACTGGGTGGTACGACCGCTTGATAGAGCTTTAGAGACCGAGCTCTAGCGGTACCACTGCTTGACAGGGCGGTACCACCGCTTGATAGCATTAACTATCAGTAGTACCATCGCCCAGTCTGGGCGGTACCAATGCCCAAAGCACCTAGGAGACTCAGTCCCAAGTGGTGCCACCGCCGGCCGTGACTTCAGGTGCTGAATCGGTTGTTCAATCGGCCCAATTCCGCCTGTTAAGGGCTCAGTTGGCCCCTAACTGAGTTAGTGGGATTACATACCGATTCTAACTTAACTTAAGGTCTAACTACGATAATTAAGACATTTAAACAAGCAATCTTCATCCAGTATGTCAATTGTTCTTCCGGCGAGCTTCTGGCAATCTTCCGGCAAACTTCCAACGATCTCTCGTCAATGTTCCAGCAGACTCCTAGCAAGCTCCTGGACTTTACGATGATCTTATTGGCAAGTTCCGACGAGCTTCTTTGGCAAGCTCTTGGACTTCTCAGTTAATTCCGATAGAGCTTCAGACGAACATTTGGACTTCTGACGAACTCTCGAACTCCTAACAAGATCTCGATCTTGACTCTGGCACAACATTTGCTTTATGTCTTACCACTATCGTAGTTAATCCTGCACACTTTTCTCAACATATAGATTAGATCAAACAATTTACCAATTGATTTCATCATCAAAATTCAAGATTCAACACTAGTATGATCGTATCTAGGACACATGCAATTTTTTCCGCTATGAGAATTATTCTCAGGTTATGGAGCCAATCTGTATAGTTTGGACCAGTGCGGTGGTTGGCATCAAGTATGCCACATAGAGGGTATAATGAAAAGATGTTTCTGACAAACAGGAGATGTAGCATAAATAAATAATATGTAAATTTTGTAAACAAATAAATAATCAAGATATGGACTTCTATCTTGATATGCTCCCACTATTTTTCTGGTGAGTCATGCGACACCCTCAGCACGTGGAACGGAAGTCTCCAGTAGACTTCTAGTGGGGATCGGGATCCAATCGGTATCTTAGTGTAACCTTGAGGGACTCGACTAATCACACTAAGCCCAAAAGGTTGGCAACTCTTGCCAATCACAACACCTTATGATTCTCATCCTATTTAGCCTTCGAACCATCATGGTCTCGAAGGATTTGACCAACTATAATGTCCAGTTAAGTCATCACCATCGTTACAAGATGAGTCTAATTGATGATATGCCCTCAAGGGACTCAACCAAGCATACAATGTCCTCAGGTCATTGGTGACATCTCTATGTCGTAGGCAAGATAGCAAATCGCGATATAGGTGAGTCTCAAGGGACTCGACCAACTCAACCTATGTCGGGAATCGGTTCCTACCTATAATGATAGAAGGCCACATGGGTCAATCTAATTGCCTCACGCTTACCGACTTAATATTATCATAGGAAAGAATTTAGATTTGGTCTCGTAATATAACGTGCTGATACATACATATTTAATATATATTTACATCGCATGTAAATATATATATATATATACTTATCTAGTAGGTGTATAACAATCACATGCACAAACACACTAGATGATTATGGACCACAACCTAATATGATCAGGTCCGAGCCAATAGGCCTGATCACTTACATCATGATCTATATGTGCATTAGCGCATCTCCATGCATAGTGATTATCTATATCGTCATCATCGGATCTATCGGCACCTCGATGCATCTCCATGCATCGTGATCATCTAAATCGGCCTCGAGAGTCCCACTGCCACCTCTAGGCTTCCATCGTGCCTCTCGTGTAATTACAATATAATTACAGGCACGCAGGCCCAATAATGAACGAAAAATATAAGCTCATAGACTCCAATAATAATAATCATATACACACATCACATGATCCATAATCATCTTCTCACATCACACATCATATGTATATATCATTATGTAGGATTACTAGATAAATAATATTAGTTAATTAAACTTTTTAATTAATTAATATTTTAAGAAGCTAGGTACATGTCGACTCATTGACTGCGGATGTACTAGGCCACTACGCCGCAGTCCCTAGACGATATAGGGGTATCCAATCTATTAGACCTGTCTGTCCTTAGTTACCATGTACCTATAGTCCCTCATCCATCTAATATCCCAAAGACCATATACTGGGCATAGTGCTGTCAGACCCATACGGTTTCTACTCGAGTCTCGCTCTAATCAGATTCTCCCAAAGAACTCTTTCTCTCTTAATCTGAATGACCCTAGCTAGGGATTTGTCTGAGCAAGAACACATGAGATATTCTTCTCATGATACTGAGAGTGGATGATCCTCTATCGATACTCAATAGTTCTTGTAAGATTGGCTACCACTCTCGATGACCAGTTGTGCTCGATCTGGAACCTTTAGACCTGTAAGTTTAGTATCAAAGAGTAGAGTACTCATACAGGACATTCTTGGTGTCTCAAGTCTAAGGACTAGATACACCACTAGGACTACGGAATCATTGTCTAACAATAAGGCACCATTAACCATCCAGCATGCCATAAGCGGATCAATCAATAAACTCATTCTCCAATGAACCTATATTGTATCCCTAGTGTCCCCATAGGAGCAGCTATGAGACCAGCTGCATCCATCATATGGACGGGTATACAGCACACAAGTCTGTCTGGTTATCTCGATGTCCCTCTCGAGTAACCTATGACCAGGATTATTTATGGTGTGTATTTAAATGTGAATCGATCTCATTATCGTGATCTCATCATGATCTGATTCCCATTGTATAGATCCAAGGACATCACAATATATACATGTGTTTATGCAACAATCAATAAAAAGTGATAAAATATCAAATAATAATAATAAGCAAAAAGCCTATGTGTCAAGTCACACGTGTCATCACCCATGTGATTGGCTTACAGGGCACCTATGACTAGCATATGAAATAAAAGCTATGATCCCAATGAGTTAATGCTATTGACTATCTGAACTCAACACTTCTCTGAATAGGAGTCAAATGCCAAGCTTCAGGCAAATTTAGACCTAATTGATGAAATCAGAGCATGAGCTTATCTTAGAATTCTAGTTTACAAAAGATCAGTGGCTAAAAACTTCAACACTCGAGCTCAGCATCGTTGGCTAGAAATTGCAAACTTGGTCTTGTGGCGAGTTGAAGTTAGTAACCTGATCCATACTAAGGGCATGTTGGCAATTGACCTAGGCGGGATCATGTTGGGTCTTAAAAAAAGTATGACCAAAGACTTATCAACTCCAAACCTTGGGGGGCTCGAACATCCCTTAACTTGGCATAGTTCACACCTGAAAAAATATTATCCCTAGCTTTAAAATGCTTCTATAAAATTCAAGACATTCATGAATCAAAGGCTCCAATATTGTTCTAAGAAGGAAGATGAATTCATTCATAAAGAAATTTTTTTACATTATCTTCGGGGGTTCTTACACTCAAAAGGAACTGTCCAACTATAAAAGGAAAAAAAGAAAAAGGTAAAAACAAACTAGCCAACCTAGCTACCCTTCTAGTATTTCAATAAGGTCGTCTTCGGGAATCGGGTCTAGAATTGAATTCAAAACTAGCAAATTGGGATCCTCACATCTGAGGTGTCAACTTTTGGAGTCAACTCCTCGATCTCAAGTGGGGTCCCTCTTCTTGGGTCCTTTGCTACTGGTGCATCTTCAGCTTCGTCGCTAGCCTTGACCTCTCTACCCTCAACGTAGATTGTCATCTCGCTTTAATCATCGATCTCGTCAGATCCAACCATCACAACTTTGCTGTTGGTAGGATACACGATGTTGGAGTCCTTTGGAAGAGGGCAATTCTTGGGTGGTCATACATGGCTTGGGAGATCATGATTTAGCATCCAAAGGCGAAGGAGTTGAGCCTCAACCTTGTCAACCCCTTCATAAACTTCTAGAGGCCTTGTACTTGACCACACCCTGAACTTCCACCTCATGAGCCTCAAGCCTCCACCTCATGAGTCTCCATTTTCACTATCTGTTAAATTAGTCCTTCTATGGTGCATTGGAGGGTGTCGACCTTTATCTTAAGCTCCAACCTCTCTTCCCTAAGTAGGTCAACCTCCTTCTCAATGTCTAGGGTCCTCTAACAGAACTTGGCCCTATCAGCCTTCACCTCCTTAATCGACCGCTTTAGGGAGTCAACCTATGGTTGAAGTGGCATCACTAAATCTTGGCCCACCGAAGCCTCATGCTCCAACTCGTGAACCCGGGTATGAACTCAGCCCTACTTGTCTTCCAATCAATTCCTCTCGATTGCTATAAACCCGGGTATGAACTCAGCCCTACTTGTCTTCCAATCAATTCCTCTCGACTGCTATATTGTTTTTCTCCTTCTTCAAGGCTTCAATTTCCCAAAGGAAATGACCCATAGTGACTAAGGAGTCTTGAGCTCAATCTAGCACCAAGGTCATAAACTACTAGTGCTAGAATATAAAATCATAGATTAGAAAGGCACCAATAGAAAGATCTTGTTGGAGGGAAGGTTGGACACTTACTATAAACAAGTGCTTATGAGCATTGGATAATAAGTCCTCAATGAGCCTAAAGTAGAGGACCTTTGCTAAGGTCAGGTGCAGGATGCACCGATTCCAAGAGGTAGCCTCCCTTAGAACCTCCCACAATTGACTAGTGCTAGTGAGGTTCTAATTGGGAACATAGATGTTCCCTTTTGTTCCCTTCCTCCATCAACCATCCCATTGCCAACTCATAATGATGAGTTCTATGAGATTGGCAAGAGATAGAACCCTTGTGGATTCTAAGCTTGGGGTTTATCTCTTTAGGGGATCGACCTCCTTGGAACTCTATAGGGGTTTCTTCCTCCAAGTTGCTACTTAAAGGCTGCTAAAAAAATTGATCTATTCCTTCCAAAAGAGGATAAATACATGACTATTTATAGGACTTCTAAACCCCAACTCCTAATAGAACTCCTACTCAAGACTCCTACTTCTAACCAACTCCTAATACGACTCCTACTTCTATCCAACTCCTAATGCTTCTCTAAGAAGCAACCTCCAATCTAATTCCAACCTTGGTCGACCTCTTTAATAGGGGTCAGCTAGATAGGTTTTACATAAATACCCTTCTCAATTAGGACTCTCTTAGCTAGAGTCCTAACAAACCCGCCCTTTTCAAATCAGCCTTGTCCTCGAGGCTGACGATCTATGAATTTTAAAAATTTGATCTTCAAGTCATCATATTTCTCCCAAGTGGCATCTTCTGCTGGTTCGTCCACTGTTTTGGCTCTTTAGTAGTGGGTCATCGTTGTTGAGTCATGATCCGTCGATTAATAATGGCACTCGGTTGGGTCTGGAGTTATCCTTGGGTAGCCATATTTGGTAGATGGCTTTGGGTTGTCTTGTTTTGTCCTAGCTTGAGCTTTACACACGAAACATGGAAGATTGGATGGATTCGGGAGCTGGCGGGTAAGTCTAATCTATATGCTATTGCTCCGATGCGCTCCAAAATTTGGTAGGGTCCATAGAACCAAGGTGAAAGCTTCATAGATGCTCTAATCTGGATTGATGTTTGCTTGCATGGCTGGAGCCGTAGTAAGACCCAATCTCCTATTGAAAATTTTGCCAGTGGTGGAACCGCCCCTGTCAAGCGTTGATACCGCCAAAGCTCGGTCTCCGAGCTTTGTTAGGCGGTGGTACCGCCCACTGCAGTGTCAGTGTCAGACTGACATTGGCAATGGTACCGCCCGTGCTCGGGAAACACGGGATCCCCTGTCAAGCGTTGATACCGCCAAAGCTCGGTCTCCGAGCTTTGTTAGGCGGTGGTACCGCCCACTACAGTGTCAGTGTCAGACTGACATTGGCAATGGTACCGCCCGTGCTCGGGAAACACGGGATGAGATGTTTTTAGGCTCCAAGTTTGAATCAACTTGAAGCCTATAAATACCCCTCTCATCCTTAGTTAATATACACAAGCATAGAGAGTTTAAAAGTGAAGAAATGCTGTAGAAATCACTTGAGAAATCCCTGCTCTAGCTTAAACTTAGATTTCTGTTTAGAGAGGAGTGTGTGTGCTTGTAAGGGTTATCTCCTAAACCCGGTAAAAGGAGAAGAGGGGTGTAAAAGGTGGTTGGTCTTCGCTTATTGAAGGACGATCGATAGTGGATGTCGTTAGCCTCGACGGAAGAGGAATCGACAAAGTGGATGTAGGTCATGACGACCGAACCACTCTAAAAT
>LVTN01001664.1:3104-41529 GCA_001649415.1 Musa itinerans
ATGCGGTTGAAATTTTCTACAGCACAAATTTTCAAGTGTAGCAGATTGGACGTAAAAGATCAGTAGTTTATATTGAGAATTTTTTGATGAAACCAAAGGGAAATCCACTGTTAGGAAGTGTCAAAGCTATCATAAAAATTTCGAAGAAATTTGGATAGAAAAGATGCAGTAGCAAGATCAAACAGACTATGCTATGCAGTTGAAATTCTGCAATGTATCTTTTGTCGTGGAGATGAAAACTTTGTGATGAAAAGTTTTTGTAGCAATATAGGAACAATTTTTTTTTTTAGATTTTCAAAAAAGGATAACTAAATTGCAGCAACAGTAAGGTAGGAAACCAGAACCTGTTGCAATTCACGGGGAGATCAAAGGATGATCTACGGTGGTGGAGATGACGACAGAATTTGGCGACAATCTTTTAAGCAATTGTGAGAATTACTTTGGGCGACTGTGGAGGGCTGATGGATGGCTGTGAAAGGGCAGCGAGATGCCAAGAACGCTGCTCTGATACCAGGTGTTAGAACCCTTGTAGATTCTAAACTTGGGATTGATCTCTTTAGGGGATCGGCCTCTTTGGAACTATATAGGGGGTCCTCCCTCCAAGTTGCTGCTCAAAGCAAGGTCTGTCGTACCGAAGCGTACTGCCCGGTACAGGCGGTATGTACTGGTTCGACAAGTTACCGGTACGCGGGCCGCCCGGTACCGCTACAGTGCTATAGTAGTACACTATAGCACTACTATAGTAGTACACTGTAGCACTACTACAGTATGAAAAAAATATAAAATTACTCGGTACATTAGGGTGTACCGCTCGGTACACCCATACAGTACCGTACCGAGCCCGGGTCGAAACTCCGGTACGGTACAGTTTGGCGGACCTTGGCTCAAAGGCTGCAGAAAAGATTCATCTATTGCTTATCAAAAGAGGAGGAATACATGGTTATTTATAGGGCTTCTAAACTCTAACTCCTAATTGGACTCTTACTTAAGACTCTTGCTTCTAAGCAACTCTTAATAGGACTCCTACTCAAGACTCTTACTTTTAACCAACTCCTAATTGGACTCATACTCAAGACTCCTATTCCTTTACAACTCCTAATTCTTCTCTAAGAAACAACCTCCTAATTCTAGCCGGCCTCTTCACCTCTTTAATAGGGATCGGCTTAGATAGATTTTATATGAATGTCCCTCTTAATTAGGACTCTCCTAGAGTCCTAATATATGGTCACCCGTAATAAAGTTGTACCACTTTGACGCCCCTCTTCCGGATCTAAAGCACGAGCTGCCGCCGCCACCACCACCACCGCCACCTCCTCCGTTCCACTCGCCATGGCGTCATCGTCCTCATCCCTCGGAGCCGTCTCCTCCTTCTATCTCCAAACCTCATCCAAAACTCCACAGGCTTTGGCATCCTCGTTGATCCCACTGAGCCCAAATCCCTTCCGTCCTAAACCTGAACTCCCCAAACTGGCTGCAACACCCTGCAGACGACAATTTTGTCGAAACAGGATTAGGTAAAATATTTCTTGTATCTTCCAAAGAAATTATATTATATTGTTTGGGTGATACCCGAAATCCATTGGGTGGATCCACTGGAAGGATCACAACATGTTTCTTACGTGGGAGTCAAAACAGCCAAAGTAGAAAATACAAATTGGTATTATCTGGTATTCGTAGTTGTAGAGTACAAAACTGCCCGTCTTTGTATTCTTCTTTGCGTTATATACAGACAGATTGCTCCCTGAGAAAAAGAGCGACACATCTTAGCCGACGTGTCCTTCCATAAGTCGCCTTAATCATGTATTAATGGATATATACAAATATTTCACATATATATATATATATGTGTATAGTTAAGTTTATGATTATTCCATTGATTTTAACGAGCTCTCGATCAAATCAATCATGGAAAGTTTCTAGAAGATCCATCTAACTGTCCCTTTCAAGTTGGGCACACACACTTCAATCATTCGTTGCACTCCTTCGACGACCACGTCACCGCTTACGTTGACGAGAGTATGTGAAGCGGGGTTACATATACCGCGGTGCGGCAAGATAAGCTCAGATATCGGCGAGCAAAGGCGATGAAGCAAACGGTGGTTTTGTACCCAGTGCCGGGGATGGGCCACTTGGTGCCCATGGTGGAGCTGGCCAAGCTCTTCGTCCTCCACGACTTCTCCGTCGCTGTCGTCCTCATGCACACGCCCGTAAAACATCCCTCCGTCGATCCCTTCGTCGCCCGCGTCTCCTCCGCCTACCCCTCCATCTCCTTCCACCAGCTCCCGCCGGCCGCCTCACTCCCCGATACCCCGGTCCCCCGCTTCTTGGACCTCGTTCTCCCCAACAACCCCCAGCTCCTGTACTTCCTTGCGGCCCGTTCCCGCACCTCCGACGTCCGCGCCGTCGTCCTCGACTTCTTCTGCACCGGTGCCCTGGCCGTCACCGCCAACCTCCGCCTCCCTTCCTACTTCTTCTTCGCCTCCAGCGCCGCCGTTCTCGCCGCCTTCCTCTATCTTCCGACCCTCTACGCCACCGCCGACATCGACTTAAAGGCCCTCGGCGACTCACCGCTCCACTTCCCGGGGCTGCCCCCCGTCCCCGCCTCCGACATGCCTCGCAACACGATCGACCGCGATGAAGACTACTTCAAGAGGATGATACGTGTCTTAGAGAGCCTGCCGAACGCCGACGGCATCCTGGTCAATTCGTTCGAGTCCCTGGAGGCGGAGGCCGTCCGGGTCCTTCGGGACGGGGCCTGCATTCCCGGTCGTCGGATGCCACCGGTTTACTGTATCGGGCCGTTGATCGCCGACGGGAGCAGGGACATCGGAGGAGAAAAGGTGGAGAAGGCTGAGTGCGTGGCGTGGTTGGACGAGCAACCGCGCGGGAGCGTAGTGTTCCTCTGCTTCGGTAGCATGGGGATGTTCTCCGCGGAGCAGCTCAAGGAGATCGCGGCTGGCCTGGAGAGGAGCGGACAGCGTTTCCTTTGGGTGGTGCGGGCTCCGCGGAGCGAGAGCCAGGGGCCGCAGGGATGGGGGCCGCAGTCAGAGCCGGACTTGGAGGCCCTGTTTCCGGAAGGCTTCTTGGAGCGGACAAAGCAGAGGGGGTTCCTGGCGAAGTCGTGGGCGCCGCAGGTGGAGGTGCTAAACCACGAGGCGGTGGGGGGGTTCGTAACGCACTGCGGGTGGAACTCGGTGCTGGAGGCGATCACGGCCGGGGTGCCGATGATCGGGTGGCCACTGTACGCGGAGCAGGGGATGAACAAGGTGCTCCTGGTGGAGCAGATGCAGGTTGCGGTGGCGATGGAGGGCTGCGCCAAGGAGCTGGTGGCGGCGGAGGAGGTTGAGGCCCGGATCAGGTGGCTGATGGAGTCGGAGGGGGGGCGGGAGCTGAGGGAACGGGCGGTGGCGACGAAGCAGAGGGCGGCGGAGGCGAGAAGGGAAGCGGGGTCGTCTCATCAGGCGTGGCTGGACGTCGTGAAGACCATGAGGAATGCAAGCAGTCAACGCTTCGAGACCACAAGCTTGACGAGTGAGGACCACCTCAAGATGCCGTGCGATTGATGACATCCGCACCCGTCGGTTGAGGAGAAGTGGACTCCCCATGTGATGAAGCAATTCAATGGTTTGTGTACCTTTGTTGGAAAACCTAAAAATAAATATTAAAATATTTTGAATAAGTTACAAATTTAGTCAAACAATTAATTTATTTCTTAATAAATAATGTGATCCTTAAAAGTAAATAATTTAAATTTTATATTTATATGTGAATAATAAAAAATATTATAAATTTATCTTTATGCATAAAAGTAAAATAAAAATAAACTAAAAAATAGATTATTGTTTACCTGAGCTAACTTTCAAAATACTAAGAGCAGATCATTCATTAGCTTATTATTTTTTAATGTATATTAATTATTTTTTTCCTTGCTTCTTTTTCATATATTCAACCCACACCTTTCACCCCAAAAAAACACTAATAATAAAACGGAGTCTCCTCAAACATAGAGAAATGCATGTCAGCTCATGCTTTTATCACCAACTCCCACGTGCGTGATCACGGGCTTCGTCGGCTATGGTCACCCGTGATAAAATTGTACCACTTTGACGCCCTGCTTCCAGATCTAAAGCACGAGCTGCCGCCACCACCACCGCCGCCACCTCCTCCGTTCCACTCGCCATGGCGTCATCGTCCTCATCCCTCGGAGCCGTCTCCTCCTTCAATCTCCAAACCTCATCCAAAACTCCACAGGCTTTGGCATCCTCGTTGATCCCACTGAGCCCAAATCCCTTCCGTCCTAAAACTAAACTCCCCAAACTGGCTGCAACACCCTGCAGACGACAATTTTGTCTGCCAAGAAGAAGCATCGATGCTTCCCTCTTCCCCGCCAAGAAGCCCACGACCGATTCTAGGCCAAGTATTCTTCTTCTTCTTTTTCCTCTTCTCCTTTTTGTAGAATTTGTTTTGTGGCCTCTGTTTTGCCGGTGGCTGACGAGGCAAAGACTTCAGCTAAGGTGCAGGAGCTGAGCGTGTACGAGATCAACGAGCGGGACCGCGGCAGCCCCGCCTACCTCCGCCTAAGCCAGAAGGAGGTCAATTGCCTCGGCGATCTCGTCCCCTTTAGCAACAAGGCAAGCTCAAGCCTTTCGATCTCGTCGATTCAGTATATGCTCTCAATGTATATGAGTAAATGCCTCAACGACTGATGTGTGAAATAGTTGTACACCGGGAACCTGGAGAAGCGGTTGGGCATCACGGCGGGGATCTGCGTGCTGATCCAGCACGTGCCGGAGCGGGGTGGCGACCGCTACGAGGCCATCTACAGCTTCTACTTCGGCGACTACGGCCACATCTCGGTGCAGGGGGTGTACCTGACCTACGAGGAGTCCTACTTGGCCGTGACCGGCGGCTCCGGCGTTTTCGAAGGCGCCTACGGCCAGGTCAAGCAGCAGCAAATCGTCTTCCCCTTCAAGCTCTTCTACACCTTCTACCTCAAGGGGATCCCCGACCTGCCCAAGGAGCTACTCGGCACGCCAGTGCCGCCCTCACCCGTCGTCGAGCCCACGCCAGCCGCCAAGGCTGCCGAGCCCCACGCCGCCGTCAAGAACTACACCAAGTGATCGGGATCGGGTCAATGCCTGTCGGCGGGAAGCAAATAATGGAGTCGAATCCTTTTACTTCGGGGTGACGTGAGTGCGTTAGAACGCTGGTCGAAGTCGTGACCCCGCCTTTGATTGGGTATTGTACTTACCTGCTTCGGTTGTGGCTTGTTCGTAGTGGAGATGTCCGTGTGAGCTGTTCCAACTCTATGACGTGTTTTTGTTTTCTGTTTTATTTTGTTTTGTTTACTTGATGAACATTTAATCATTTCAAAGAAAATGAATTTGTTTTTATGATTAAATATTAAATTATCTAATATGATTTTAAAATTGTTATTTTATCGACAAAGAATTTAGTAATTTGAAAAAGAATAGTAATTCTTAATTCCTACCGAAGCAATTAATTCTGTTTGGTTTGGTTTCTTCAGTTCAGTTTCGATCTTCACAGTAAATGTGTTCGGTTAAGTTGGAGAACTTTTCCAAACCGAACGTAAACCGGGAATTACTGACGCTAATTGAGTCGTTTTGACTTGGTTCAATCCCTTCGGTCCAGCTTGAATCTTCTCAGTCGAATGTGTTCAATGAGGTTCGAGATTTGTTCAAACCAGACCGAACCGGACCAAACCGAGAATACAGCGGGATAACGCACGTGAATAAGAAATAATAAATAAATATAATTAATTCAGTCTCTCGCCTTCCTATTTGGCCAGCCGTGTCGAGAAAGGAACTGAGAGAGGGGAGGAGAGGAATCCAAGAATCCGTCGCCGACGGTAACGTGCCCTCGAATTTAAGAACATATCCTACCTTTTTTTCTCTCCCTTGCTCGATCTCTCCTTTTTTTTTTCTCTCTGGTTTATTCCTTCCCCTTTTCGATCGATCTCTTCTTCCCGCTTGTTGTTTTGTTCTTTCTGATCGATCTTTGTTCGTTGGGGGTTTGGTGGGAACAGTGCGAGGTCCTTCGGCCATGGCTTCCAAGCGGATCCTCAAGGAGCTAAAGGATCTTCAGAAGGACCCCCCCACGTCGTGCAGCGCAGGTATCTCGGATTCCGACGCCTAGGTTGCTCCATCTTTTTCCTGCGATTTTTTCCTCTGTTAGGAGGTCGATTCTGATTATGCATCTCGATCAGGATGCTGTACTCTGTCGTTAGGCCTTCTTGTTGCTGCTAGTCCTCTTGGTTGCTAGTTTTTTGTTCGAAAAGTTATCGCCTTACTGGTTTTTTGGTGTTGAGATTTCAGCTTCATGTAAATCGTGGCTCGAATTCATCAAATCCTACTTTCCTTCTGCTTCTGTGTTATGTTTATACCAGGCTGAAAGTGTACCCATATATATTTTATTTTGTGTGGCTATAGCCACAGCGATCACCATTCAGGACAACAATTTTCGAAAAGGCTGCTTTAAAAAAGACCCAGCTGAAAAGTTCATGCATCTCAAGCAAAATAGAGTAAGGCAGAAAATAATTCAAACGAGACAGAAATGCAAATCAGGACAGCCCATAATAGCCCGACATAGGCTTCTTAATCTTTCCTTCATTATACTGGGTTTATGCTTATAGTCACATCAATAATATTGGACTAAAAGGTTTCTAGAATGTGATTTGGATTTGCAATGCCATACTAATCCTTATAAGCTCGATCAAGTTTATTATTTTAGAAAGGACACAGAACGATGTACTTTGCAATTTTCTTCATGGATGTCTTTGTCAATTCATATCTGTCGATTGGTACAATTTAGTAAATTATTCAACTAGTTGAGTCATAATAATCATTTTTTTCATTTGAACTTAATTTGCCGGTATATGTTTTCTTTTCCTATCATCTTTGTTCTTCAATGCTTAAATGCTGGTGATTTCTAGATTTTAAGTTGATAAAAGAATGTTACACATGCCACATCATACGACATGCTAGCGTGCCTTGAAGATATGGTTGCTTAGTGAACTTATTTAAGTTTTGAAATCATGCCACAGTTGTAGCCTTACAATGATGATCCTTTTTCTGATAGCAAGATTTTGCATGTATTGGCATTGTACAGGTCCAGTGGCTGAAGATATGTTCCATTGGCAAGCAACGATAATGGGCCCACCTGACAGTCCATATGCAGGGGGAGTCTTTCTAGTTACTATACACTTCCCTCCAGATTATCCATTCAAACCACCAAAGGTATTGTTAATATGGAATTTCTAGGACTAGAGTTGTTTTTTCTCCTTTGTCAAGTCTGCCATAGAATTTTTTTTTTTTCTTTTGGCATGTGTTCTATAATTTCACTGTGTAAACCATTTCTTTATTTACCCAACAACCTCATGAACATGATTGTAATTATGAATTCTGATCACCTATTCAATTTGTATATTGACATTCACTCTTGCTTGCTATTACATGACTAATGTGATGTTATCTGTACATTCAACCATGTACTTCTATTCAGCATATTTCTTATGTATATACCATGTGGTGCTTGCTAGGAAGGTAATCAAACTCACCACAAAACAAGCTAAATCATGCTCAAAATAAGCTGGAAATTCTGTTGTGGAGCTGAAGCTTTGGTTTAACTATAATTTTAGAGTTGAGATAGATTTGAACATTAAGCTCAACCAATGACTTCAAGCCATACACAGCAGTTCTATTTTTTTCAGATGAAATACAATATAATTAAATGCTTTAAGCATATATCCTAAATCCTATTCTAAAAGCTGAGTATCTGTTATTAAAGGTTTCAGCTATATGGGGTATGTTATAATCTGTCTTATGTGAATGCTGCTTTTGATTCACAAGAAAAAAAACATTCTTAGTAATTATAGTTGTGCATGCAAGTCGTTTCTAGCTTGCTAACAGTTCAAGATTCTTTTTGTGTTGGGTACCGGATTTGTCAGACCAATGTGTTATGACCATCCATATACTGCTGCTTTATACCAATGGGGAAAATAAAAAATAAAAAATAAAGAAGACATGAAGGAAAGAAGAAATGAGGGGACTTACTGGCTACGAGAGTATTTTCCTTTGTCCTCTTCTTAAAGACCAGCTATCAGACCGGAGATGGAAAAGGACATCCGACTTCCTCTCCTTTTTCTCCTCCTCCTATTTCCAGTGATTTTGCTTAGAAAAAGAATGTGAAAGTTCAACGAAGGGAAGCCTACTTTCTGTAGTAAGGTTTCAAAACCATGTTATTGTAGCTTTTTACACATTTAAGTTTCCTTCATTGTCAATGTTAGCCTTAGCAAACAATTACTGAAGTTCTTTGTATTCATATGAAAATGAGTGAACTCCAGTTCTTGCAACTTTGACTTGATATAGATTTTAATTTGCTTTACCACTTAACTTTCCGTGACTTAGATGATGCTGAAGACATTTAAGGTCTGGAGAATAAGGTTTAGCAGAAGATTAGAGAAATATACCTCATGTAGACCTGTTCATTTATTTTTCCAAAGATGATAGATTTATTTTTAGATAGCCTAACAGGAGCCAGTTTTGTTTGGTTGCAAATAAATAGTATGAAGATCTTTTCTCAAGGAAAATATAACCTTAATTCTTGGGACATGTGTTTCACTGTAAATGGATACAATTTTCCACCTTTCATTTGTTTTGGAACAGAGGCCACACACAACTACCAGTCTACCTGGTGAGGTGCCTAATAGTGTAATAATAAAATGATTTGGACCATTTTTCCAACTTACATGTTTGTGTTCTGCAGGTTGCTTTCAGGACCAAGGTTTTCCATCCAAACATCAATAGCAATGGAAGCATTTGCCTTGATATCTTGAAGGAGCAATGGAGTCCAGCTTTAACTATTTCCAAGGTTACTTTTTTCCCTTCTGTTGTAGTGTTTGTCATTTTCAAAGTTGTATACTCAGCATGTGCCTTTCATCAGAGTAATGACTGTAAATAGTCAGACTAAGAAGTGCTCATATTAAAGGAGCATTTTAAATAAGCCTCTATGCCATTATACAACTTCACTTTAGTCATGGTAAGGTCTATCAGTCGAGTCACGGGCACACCTAACTCAAACCAGGAGATATCCACTGTAGCCCATCTCCAAAACATGGTTGCCATTTGGTTTCATGTTAGGCAACTCCATTTGGTTTCTTGAATGCAAAATGTAATCAGAACCCTTATTGTAGAAATTATTGAGTCATGTCTGAAATGAACAACTCGTCCATGAATTCACCATCTTTTGTTTGCATAAACTGAAAGTAGGTACAACATCAAATCTCTTTTTCCCCTTTGAGTTCTTTTTCCAATCTTCTTTGATCTGAGCAAGTTAAGGATAGGTTTGCTGTTTTATTCAACAGGTATTGCTATCGATCTGCTCGCTGTTAACGGATCCAAACCCAGACGATCCATTGGTTCCAGAAATTGCCCACATGTACAAGACAGACAGAGCCAAGTATGAGGCCACTGCAAGGAGCTGGACTCAGAAGTATGCAATGGGTTAGCAACAAAGACCATGAAAGGTTCCCATGGACTCTGGCACTTGCTAATCATGTGTGGAGGCATGCTGTGTTCTGTTTGTAAAATTGGAAGTAACCTACCCGTGTCACTTAACCTGCTTAAAGACAAGAAAGTTTCAAGCTTCATCAAGCTTTTCAAGTTTGGTTGTAATTGATTGTATGCATGGATATTTTAGTGTTTGAACCATAAAATTCTCTTGCGTTGCTTGGATTATGGATAATTACTTCTCAAAGATGATGTGGGGCTCATTGGCCATCATACCATGTCAAGAGCATCGCAATTAAAGTTGTCAAGTTAAACAACATAACCCACAATTTACCACCAACTATTGACTTGGCCCTGAATTCTTTTTCCAAACCTATCATTGCTCTTCTTACATATAACTATTATTGGAGTGACAAATTAGAAAAAGGTTTAGATGATATGGTGATCAGTGAAGGATAATCTGATGACACTAAAAGGGTTGGATGATATAAATACAGCATCTTTTATGATCTCTAATGATAAAATTGAACTTTTTCCTCATTTGTTTGTTATATGATTCGTCAGAATTAAGCATATATCGCTCGTTTGTAGTTTTATTCCATCGAATCAGAGCATGGTTTATCTCACTGTATCCTTTAGATTTCTAACCTCGAGGACAGCTTTATAAAGGAGCGATTAGATATCAAACATTTAAAGTTCTCAGAATCATTTCATTAGCATTAGCAATATCACATCCTTAGCATATATATATATATATATATATCATGCAATGTCTCAACTTAAAAAAAAAAAATTATAGAACGCTCTTTACCACATGAAAAGACTATTTTACCTCTATCTTCGTTGAACCCATCACTACCCCTACTTCCATGCACTGTCTTCGTAATTGTGTCTGTGCCCTCGTCAAATCTAGGAGCATTGTGAGCATGGGTATAAGTGCCCATGTCAATCCTAATTCTCCTTGTCGGATATTAAGGGCATCTTGCATGTGGAAAATGATCTATGGGGACAACTTACATACGAAGGTATAGACGACCAAAAAAGGGTGATTGATAAGATGAAAGACGATGAACGATAAGATTATGATGGTCATTTAAACAAAAATTATCTAAAATTTTTTTAAGTTAAGATGCTCCATAATAAATTTTTAATGTTTAGAAACTTTTTCTGAGAATTTATTTTATAACATATATATATATATATATATATTTGGGTGTAATAATTTATTTTTTTTAAGGAAATTACTCCCCCTCACTTTAGACAGATAAACCAACCACGTGACCAGATTGCCCCCAACAATTCTTTTGTTTACATCAACATCCTCACAGTGGTAAGTCCACCTACATTGAGGTGCGAAGCGAGCAACCCCTTTTGTCTCCGTCGCTCTTCGGAAGGTTTGGTCCGAGGCCTGTGGAATCCTCCGGTGGCATCCCTCCGATGGCGAAATTGTTTTGGTTGGAAGCCGTTCTTCCACTGGGAATCATCGCCGGGATGCTCTGCGTGATGGGCAACGCGCAATACTACATCCACAGAGCCGCTCATGGGAGGGTGAGATCCGAAAATTCTCCCTTCGTTTCTTCCTTCTAGTTCTTGAATCTGGGCTGATGATCTTTGCAATGATGACGTAAAGATCATTTTTTGTGGTTTTTCCTGAACAAAATGCAGCCGAAGCATATCGGTAATGATGTTTGGGATGTGGCGATGGAGCGGAGGGACAAGAAGATCGTGGAGCAATACTCTGCGAATTAGGTCTGTTTCTCTTAATTATTTGTTCGTTTCTTTTCCTTCTTTTTCTTTTTCGATTGGTATTCTTTTGATGCTTCTAGGGTTAGGTTTGGTGGTGTTCAATTTCTCCTAAAGCAAGACGGAACTCTTCTTTTGGGGCAGCGAACCTCCTCGCTGATATAATGAAATTCGATTTTTTTTGCCCATGCATCTTCCACATTTGGATGGAAGTCCACCGTCATAAGATTAACCCTTTCATCTCCGTGTGTAAGTGTGTTGCATGAAATAGGAAATGTGATCAATTAATCTAGGGATGGACCAACAATGAACGGACCATTAGGTCTAGCAGAAACTTTTGGCAAATGGGACGAGTTACAAGAAGTTTGGCTCTGGCACTTTAGTGAAGGAAATTTGTAACTATGTCAAGGCAAATCTAAGAGAAAATTAGTTTTCTAAAATGTTGGATTAGATAATTAATAATATGATACTTGTTACCTTTAATTATGTTAGTCATCAAGTCTCTAGCCAGCTATTGCCAAAATGATTTAGGAAGCACTGATTTTAGATATTTTTCGTGTTAAAGGTAGCTTAAATTGTCACCTTGAGATTTTCTAGATCCTGTCCAAAAAATTTTTATCAGAATGTTTTCGACTTCATGTTGCCTCTTATTTGTTTAGGCTTGATTGCCTATTGCTGACATTATCCAGTACCTTCTTTCAATAATCAAGTCAATTGCATGCAGATACTGAATCACATCCCATGTTATATACTTAACTATTGACCATTCTATAGTATCCTCAGCTCTTACTTGAGTCCTTTATTATAGATGCAAGATGATGTATCTATAAAATCATCCTTTTCACAATCTTTAGAGAATTGCATAATCTATTCTTTTAATGCTATTGACTGCCCGAAACTTCTTGTTTTCCTATGGCATCTCTCGATGATTTTATTTGGTTGGTGCCCTAAATTTTTCGGCTTGTTATTTGACTCTGCAATACATTGTCTTCAAAAGACTTCTCTTGATGATTCTGGTACAGAAAATCATTGTTATCATATCATCATTGTCTTGAGTTCTTTGTGTATGGTGATCCCTGAAGTGTGATCTCCTAGGATATTGATAAATGACTTGTAATGAAATGATATAGTTCAGTTTCTTAGATCCTTTATGTCTAGTTATCAGCGTTTTAAAGTTACATGGCTTTGTTATTACTTGTTGACTGGAACCGTCAAAGTTGACATTCATTTGACCTGGCCAAAGTTGTCAAAGGCACTAGTTTCTAATAGGCATTAAGGCACCTCACTGCTTGAGTTGCTGGGTACTTGCAAAGGCATTTATTTGAGAAAAAGCAAAATGCTTATCTTACAATTATAAAAATATATTTAAGGATAAAGATAGTCATTAAAATAAGAACTTAAATCAATTTTAGCACTCAATCAACAAAATGATAATTATATTAGTTCTTATCTGTATAACAAAATAAAAGAAATATAATCAACAACGACAAGTGCTAGCTGTGGAGAGAGAATGAATGGGGACGAAGTGAAGGGAGGAGAGAAAGCGGAAAGAGAGGGGATGATGCTAGTGAGTGCTTGTTGGTCGTGGAGAGAGGAGAGTCGAAGAGAGAGGGGAGTCGGGAGAGAAGGGGGAATAGAGGATGCCTGCAGCAACAGGTACTGGCCACGGATATAAGAGAGGGGAGGGGAGAGGAGGAAAGAGAGAATGGTAGTAGCGGGTGATATTTCATCATGAGCGGGCTATTATTTCATTCATTACAATGCTAGTTATCTACAGCTCAAATTATTTCTTTCATTGTGTGCTTGCATAGAAGTTTTGTATCAATGTATTGTGGTTTTATGACAGTGGTAAAAAATTGACTGCGGTAGTGGATGATACGTTACATAAATAAAGGGTTGTGCATGGATGGGTGGGCCGCAAGCAGGTGCCTGCTTGGCTGGTGCCCAGTTGAGGGTGCTCTTTTAGTGCCCTTCGAGGTGCTCTAGTCTCATCTCGCCTCATCTGAATACATAGGCCAGTGCTCCTCTCACTATAGTGAATTGTAATTCAGTTTTTGGAAGTCGTTCACAAGATCTTAATATATCTAAATCTATTTCTTTTGTCGAGTATTTTGAACCTTCTTTGAACCAGCAACAGGGTAGCACACATATAACAACACCATCCCATGTGGCACAATTCCTAATGATGCCAAACGTCGACTTTTAGTTTCTCCATATTCTAAAAGTTTCAAGCTGTTTCTATTTGTTTGTTGGGAGATTTAAACCCTGCACATGTTATGCATACTTGTGTCTATAAAGAGAATATCTAAATAATCATCGTTTCATTATCCATGATGCTTGTATCCGTGTTAGAATTGGCAACATGAAAAATCATGTATGCCTGATGAAAAATGATTTTGTAGCTACTGGTGATTCTACAATGATCAACGAGGTGCATTTGCTACTGAGTTTTGTTCAATTCATGTCCATGTTCCATGTCCGCAGTCAGTCGCTAGAAACTAGAAGCTGTTAGGTTTTTTTTATCGAATTGTTGCACTAATCTCTTTATTCTGAAGCACTATAGTGCAAGTTTTCTAATTTAATCTCTATGCCACAGGAAGCAATCAAACAAGCGGTGGTTACCCGTTGCTGATGTCTATTCAAGAATAAAAAAAATCTTTGTACTTATGACCTTCCATGTTCCATATATCTGTTTTATAACTTGGGGATATTCAGAAGAACCCTCGTCAAATTTGAAGTGGAGAAAACATTGGCAATAATTTGGAGATTTGAATGGTTTTCAATATGGTTTGCCACTCTGAGGAAGCTGGCAATCGATCCTGGTTGCTTGGGTTGATCCATCTAGACTATTATATGATCAATTTTATGAGTATTTGATGCCAAGATTATAATTTCACTCGTATCGTGTAGTATTTATCTGAAATTGTCTCATTTTGGATGGTTCGATCCAATTAAACAGAAAAACTTCAATGGATTGAAATAGTGTGCCATTGGTTCGGCTCCGTCTAGCTCTTTGCCACCCAGGGTTTGTTTCCTCCTTTTTCTGGTTCTCTTCCTCAGCCTCCTTTTCCTTCGTTACGTTGTCTTCTTCTCTTCCAACCAATATACTGATTTGTTCGATATTGTCTCATTTTGGATGGTCCGATCCAATTAAACAGAAACTTCAATGGATTGAAATAGTGTGCGTGCCATTGGTTCATCTCCGTCTAGCTCTTTGCCATCCACCGGTTTTCAGGTTTGTTTCCTCCTTTTTCTTGTTCTCTTCCTCCTCATCCTCCTTTTCCTTCATCTCTTTTCCTTCCTCTACTTCTTATGTTGTCTTGTTCTCTTCCTTCTTATTCCTACTCTCTTCATCTGTCTCTTTTTTTTTTTCCTCTCTATTTTCTTTCTAATTCTTCTTGAGATTTTATAGTTGGAATTATCTTGCAGATTTATGGGTTATTTTTCACACTTTTCAGGTTTGGTCTCGACATTATTGCTTTATGGATTGTGGTTGGACTGCTCCTCCCAGCATTTCTCTAGTTGTGGTTGTTAATCTTGAAGATGGAGTGTCTCAGGCTATTAGAACACGAATCACCTGACAAAACTATTTAGAATAGCTAAATGAATAGATATGCTAACTACACAAATAACCAAACGAAGAAATGAATAGAATGCACAAAGTTTGAAATCTGAGGATATATCTTATAACCAAAAAGAAAATGTCCAGAACCACACATCAGCGGCAGTGAGCAGAGACAGACAGGTATACATTATAGTTGTGGGTGTGCAAATGTGTAATGACAAAAAAAGAATAAATAAAACCCCTGACCACAAACAACACCCCCCCCAAAAATTTAAAAAAAAAATGAAGGAAGGAACAGTGCCAGTCGCATCTCAAAATGGGCAAGGATGCTGCTGCTGCATCATCGAGCCTTCAGCGGTAGGCATAGTTTCTGCAGTGGTATTAAGTTCGGATGATGATGAGTGCATGCTGGGTGAAGGACTCGAAGGGAGGACAGGGGAGGAACCTTCGGGTACCGATTGCAATGGTGCGTAAAATGGTTGCATTTGGTGGATGGGGTACGCTTCGGCCTCCTCTTCAATGCCTTGGTCATCCAAGTAGACGATGTCCTCCTGCATGGTGAACTGATGGTACTCCACTGTCTCCCTGAGGAATCGGTTCTCCCTTGCGTAGATGGAGTTTTCATGCGCCAGTCTGGCCTTTTCAGCCAGTAATGTCTCCAACTGGAGGCGTATCTGCGTTAGCAACAACAGCAACTCTAAATGGAGAGACAGAGAGAGAGAGAGTCTCTTGAAGGTTAAATTAGGAAACATCGTAAGCAAACAGCTAAGAAATGAGAAAGCAGAATGCAAACCAGGTCATCATCTGCCGGTGTTTCTCCTTTCTGGCGATTCTCCCGCAATGTCTTGTTCTCCTCTTCAAGCTTAGCACATCTCTCCTTCGCAGTAGCCAAGTCAGCTTTAACGGTCTTTAGTTCCCTCAGAAGAAGCCTTGCCTTAGCAGCCATTACATTTGCAACCTGCAACGAGAGAGAAAGGAAGAAACAACTACAAATAAATGATACTTCAAAGGCAGCTAACAACTACAATGAACAAGGAAGGACAATAAGACATTTGCAGAAAATGTGTAGTGACTAGTGACCAACAAAAAGAAGCTTAGATGTCTATGAATTGCACTACCTTAGTCTTGTCTACGATATTGTCTTAGACCATTTATGCCCAGAAGCAACACTGCAACAACCTAAGCTTATGGTTTCAAGCACAAAATTCCATTTTCAGAAAATTGAGGTGTCCTACTAGTTGACCATACTATGCAAGAGAATTAATTTAACCAACAATAATGGTGAAAGTGGTGTTTTATGCAATCAAGCAATACACAGTTGCCACCTTACATCGCCAGAAGCCTTCGCTTGGACCTCGGAGCCGACTTGATTATGATTCAGATTGGTTGGGGTAGATGGTTCTGCAAATTGAAATGTGGTATCAGAAACTCCAGGTTTTCTTCTAATTTGCAGCTTCCCTGTTTCTTGGATCATGTCAGCTGTCATATGTTCTTCCTATCAAAAAATGAACCATCATAAGACTCTGGAGGCAGAACTCTGAAAATAATGACATGTCATGGATGAAATGCTGCAGATAGTTAATCGAGTTGATAGCTGAACTAAAATCATTGGAATCAATGAGGTTTACAGGAACTCACCTCAAATTCACTTTTGGTTGTGCCACCAATCTCCCTCAGAGAAGAAGCTATTTTATCCGATCCTCCCCAAGATGTTAAGACTTTTGTGCTCTGGTGGTTTTCAGATATTAAAGGTGATTGGAACTGCATTTAGTATTTGAGTCTCAGTATCCAAAAGCAATTGCAGTTGTGCAACAACTGGGAAGAGTTTGGATCATAATCCAAAGTTGGTTCACTCCTCCAATAGGAAAAACACCACAGCAAAGCAAATTAAATAAATGAACAACAACCTATTCCATCAGGTTAAAAGTCTATTCTCAGAACAAAGAAAGAAAAAGGAAACACAATGTTGTGTCATTAGATCCAAAATCATAGTTTAAGTAAAAGCTACAAGTACATAGACACTAATTTTTCGGTAAGGCATATGTGATCACCCTAAACAATAATTATGACCAGACTTTTTCCGAGAAGCATCGAACCGATCTTAATGTGTCATAACCTCACAAACAAGATTGCCTGATTATTTTGAGTTGAAAGAAACAAATATAAGCATTTCTACCAGATAAAAAGTATGTCCTTCACCAAAGCCATTTGATGAAAGAAAAAGCATATCTTGTTTGGCAAAGCCAATTAACAGAAACCTGTTGTGTTCTTGATGTGATAATGCAATTGCTTCCCTCCCCCTCTCCCCAACAAAAAAAAAGAAGGAATCGAACATGTTAAGTGGTATTGATGGACTCAAATGAATTGTTTGGGAGAATGCAACAAGGAGAACCATGGATGATCTTTGCATACACATCAAACAATAGCATGTAATTTCCTCAGACCTCAAATGCACTTAAAGATCAAGAAATTGAGCCTCTGTTTCTCTTCATCTATGTTTCAGAGTATATGTCCTTTGCCCAATTGCGTCTTATCTGATGAGGCCTTTTCGAATCGCAAATCAAATAAACCTAATCTAAGATACATCGACTCAAATTCGCATGTCGATTTCCATCCCTAAGATGAAGGTCACAGGCAAAATTCAGGGATCATGGGACGATCAATCGCTAAATCAACGAATCGAAGATCCCATCGGCGGAATCCGAGGAGCGCGAAACGAAGGGAAGAAAGTGGAAAATGACGGAGGAGCGAAGGTCACACCTGGGTACGCCTCCGTCGATCGGAATCCCGGTAGGCGGAGACGGAGGAAGATGTGAAGGAGGCGGAGCGGCTATAGGCAGAGGAACCCCGGGCGGGCTGGGCCGGGAGCGGTGACGGCGGCTCCTCCAAGAACGACCGGAAGTCCTCGAAGGTGGTCGACTTCGTCGCGGTATGCCTCCTCCGGTACGCCATCCGCCCGCGACGCCGCTGAGCGAGCCAAAAGTCTCTCCTTTTGCTCTTCTTCTTCTTTTTCGTCTTCGTCTTCTTCTTCTTCCTCCTCTTCGAAAACTGTACGACTCGCCGTGTAAACCGGCGAAGAGCGCGTGGCGGCACGAAATATATACATCATAAACCAATAAAAAATAGTAATTCCCAACTCACCCGACTCGTCCAACCCGAGAGGCAGAAATGGACCCCTCCACGGGTCCCGCAGAATCTACTTCTTCTTCCCAATCATCATACCGGTACACAAGTGAGTGGTCCAAGAACCAGTGCATTATGTTTCTAGGGAACGCAACCGTCGCAAGGTCGTTGCTTTGGCAGTTGGGTTCCCCCTACCGTGGGATTGATTTATTATTTATTTATTTATTTATTTATTTATTTATTATTATTATTATTATTATTGGCTCCTTAAAATAAATAGAAGAAAAAAAGAAGAAGAGAACATTATTATTATTATTGTTATAATAGTTTCTGATTTTGTAGGAAATGATGAGTATGAGATAAGTGAAAGGATTTTTATTATTTTATTGTCATATGTTATTTGATAATGGTATCCATATTTAGTGTTGATGTGGAGGCATGTCCTTCAAGTAATATTGGGAATTATCGTATAGAGTTTTGGATTTAAAGACTTTAGAATGGATGGATAAAATTCTAAAGAATCCTTTTAAATCAAATTATTCAAAAAGGATAAAAGATGATGGACTGTTATGGAGAAGGTGAAGGTGGCTTGCAATTTGAACTTTGCAGTTGGTTATGAAGTGTAGAAATGAAAGATTTTGAACTAGGTCTTGATATTTTAATTTGATCAAACATATTCTCTTTGAAGAAGAGAGAAACACCTCAAGAACTTTGTTGTTTTCTTTCTATGGAAATATAATTACATTGAAAAATATATTAAAAAGGACTTATAACCCCCAAAATATGATTTGTAATAGTAGTAACAATACCTACACTAGAAATTTTGTATGTTGGTTAGACCTAGAATTGAACCCTAGAAGTAAATTGTGTTGAGATTCTATTTTATTTTATTTTGTTGCATGAATTAGAATTTGATTGTAATTAGCAATTGGTTAATATGATGACTCACAAATTCAACCCTTGAAAAGTGAGTTAAGTCCTATTAATTATAATGATAACCTCATAAATGGTTTCATTGATATGTTAATGATTGATGCATCACTCATCACTCATACTAGTACTACTAGGAAGATGCCCTTGAAATCTCAAATCACTTTTGTCCTCTCCAAAATGCACTCTTGAACATATTTTTGGGACAAACATCCACATGCCTTGCAATCTCTAGCCAGGACACACACACAAGATGAAAGCTTAGCCATCAATAATAGGAAGAAATTGTCTGGTTTTAGTTCAAGGATGATCATTTATTGGAATAAGAATTTACAATGATTGATTACATGCTAATTTGATGCAAATTAGCATGCATAAAATAGAACAATCTTCTCAACTCTCTTTACTCTGAATCAATTGGGTTTATAGTAATCATTTGATGAATGCATTATTTTTTTCAGCTAAATCAACAATGACAAAGTTGTATTGATTGGTGGATCCATTGCTATCTAAATTAATATGATGGGACATTTGGTTGGATCCGATGGGGAGACACAAAACATGGATGTGGTATGGAAACCCTGATTCCTTTGAACAGGACTTCAAATGGTGACCTGAATGGATAAGTGCAAGAAATCCCACCACCCGAAACACCATGACATATGCGGGGGACAAAGTACGTACAGTGTTCCTGCTGTATGTGCTGCAACGCTAAGCTTTGATTGGCGCCAATCCATGCATGACGACACCTCTTCTTGCACCAGCACCAAATACTATGCTCTCCCTCGGCAGCTTGCGGGCGAGCCCTCCACCGTCAGTTTCCCATCTCACCTTGTCATCCGAATGGCGCTCTCTCTCTCTCTCTCTCTCTCTCTCTCTCTCTAATCCTTTCCATGTTGCTACAGTAGTACACTGGCGTCGGTGGCCCAGGGCGCATGGGGAGCACCACCATTTTCCCTGCACTGTTTACCCCGCCCAATCTGGAGTGAGAAAGGCAGTCAAAGGGGCAGTACGACGCACACTGAGCTCAGGCCTGCACCTGTTGTCAATGCCTCCTTTTAGGCTTTTGGACACACCTCATTAGATCTCTGCTGCAGCGGGCAGATAACTCGAAGAGGTCGCGCGGATGAATCCTCTTCACGTGTTGGTTGCTTGTGCCACCGCCTGCCCTTTGCGTCCCTCTCTCTTGGTTCTAACTCCCATGAACTCTCTCTCTTCATCACCCATCCACGGTTCTCATCTCCAAAGGGGGTTCCACTGTATCAGCCTAGGACGGATCTCTTCTATATATCTCTCATTCCCCTTCTCTTGGTTTATGCTCATCTCTCCTCTCTTTTCTTTCTTGTTTCCGACTCATGTCATGTGCAGCCTCTCTTCCGGATTGACCCTTTTATTTTGATCGGTATCTTCTTATCATTCTTCTCTTCTTCCTTCTTTGACATGCTTTTTGGTGATTTATACAGCCTTTTTTTGTGCCTCGGTCATGCACATATTGAGTGTCTTGGGTCAACTCTTGTTGTCTTTCTTCGTCTCTTGGAAGCTCAAAATAGGGTTGGAAGGAAATCATCTGTATGTTTAGGATCGATCATATCATCCTGCGATATTTCTCCTTTATTTATCATCATGTTCTTAGAAATGCATGTACTGCCTATATTTCTGACCTTTTCTTTGCCTGTTGACATGTGTGCAGCTCTGCCTGGTGAAGATAGAAATTAGGGTTTCGTAGATGGGGGTGGTCATACTAAAGATCTGTGAAGGGCAGACTTCTCTCCTTTCCTCTCTCGATCTCTCGTTCTCTTTCTCTAGATCTACACTGTAGTTTCTTCGAGCACTGTGTTTCTGAAGGGATTGATGACCAAAATCCATGTTTTTTCCTTCGTTTCTCTCTCTTTCTGAGGATGACTTTTATTAACTCGCTGCAGCTTTTTCCATGTAAACTTAGAACAACAAACATTAGCTGTCGTAGCTCAAATAGATAGTTGGGAATGCTTCCTAAAGATTTGGAATCCCCATAAAGTTGAGCCTGCAATCAACTGTATTATCTTATGTTTATTGCTTCTTTTTTCACCAAATTTTGACTGTTCGTTTTTTGTTAGAAATGTTGTTCTTCGTATGTTTCCCTCGTCTGCACGCATAGTTGAATTATGGTTGTTGCTTTATCCTAGAAAATATCCCTTCAGAAAGATTTACATCCAACTCATTGCCAATGATAATAAACCCATGCAGTTCTTCTTGCGTTATGCTTAGGTAAGGTAAGACTGCAAGATGATTCTGCTTACTTGCAATCTGTAGACACAGAATCTGCACAAGCATATGGTAAGGCTGTTCTTTGTCGTTAGGAATGTTAAGTTCTTGACATCTTTTCCTCCGTAACTCTACCGATCTCGTAATTAAATTCGATGTTTCGTGATATCAAAAGAAAATTCTATATGTCTTCCTACTAAAATAGAATCTGAAAACTGTGTTTGAGAGAGCTTCCTTCAGTCCACTCATGGATGGTTGTAGGGTTTGAATCAGCTGCCGACTCATTCGCTCAAACACCCAGTAGAAAGGAAGCGAACACAATTCTCTACTCCACACGGCAGCAGAAGGAAAAGGGTTCGGGATCTGAGATTGCTACTGTGTGAATGAGTGAATGATGCGGGAGATTATTCTCTCTCTTCCATTCCATACTTGGACTGAAGGGAGCTCCCTCTCTCTCATCTTTTACATGCGTTGGCCATTGCACCTCTTCCTCATCTTCTTCCTCCTTCACCATCTTCTTAGAAGCAAGATAACATCCCAGGAATTCAGCGAGTAGTGATGAACCCAATCTCGAGTTGGAACTCGAGAGATGATATGTGGCTGCCTCGTCCCTCACATCTTTGACAGTCCCTTTCTCATCTCTGCCCATCTTGAAACTTGAGCAAGGCACCATAATTAAGAGCTGCACTTGTAGATTTGTTTGAAGGCTCGGCACTGTGTGTGTCTCCACTACTGCATCAAAGATTTGAAAAGATTCAGGATGCTGCTCCTCGTGCATCAACAGTGAAAGTACAGTTCTGCTCAGGTCTACAAACTCAAAATTAGATGTCATCAGTGCTGTCCGCATGTGGTTCTTTAGAATTTGTATTCACTGTTTTGGATGCTCTCTCTTCCGCTCTGCAAATTAAATATTGCTCATGTCTTCAAAGATTGCTTGTAAAGGTGTTGATCACACGAGACATGGCAGTGACATTTGTGACTGTAGCATGTGCAAGTTACGCCTCCGTCGATCGGAATCCCGGTAGGCGGAGACGGAGGAAGATGTGAAGGAGGCGGAGCGGCTATAGGCAGAGGAACCCCGGGCGGGCTGGGCCGGGAGCGGTGACGGCGGCTCCTCCAAGAACGACCGGAAGTCCTCGAAGGTGGTCGACTTCGTCGCGGTATGCCTCCTCCGGTACGCCATCCGCCCGCGACGCCGCTGAGCGAGCCAAAAGTCTCTCCTTTTGCTCTTCTTCTTCTTTTTCGTCTTCGTCTTCTTCTTCTTCCTCCTCTTCGAAAACTGTACGACTCGCCGTGTAAACCGGCGAAGAGCGCGTGGCGGCACGAAATATATACATCATAAACCAATAAAAAATAGTAATTCCCAACTCACCCGACTCGTCCAACCCGAGAGGCAGAAATGGACCCCTCCACGGGTCCCGCAGAATCTACTTCTTCTTCCCAATCATCATACCGGTACACAAGTGAGTGGTCCAAGAACCAGTGCATTATGTTTCTAGGGAACGCAACCGTCGCAAGGTCGTTGCTTTGGCAGTTGGGTTCCCCCTACCGTGGGATGGATTTATTATTTATTTATTTATTTATTTATTTATTTATTATTATTATTATTATTATTGGCTCCTTAAAATAAATAGAAGAAAAAAAGAAGATGAGAACATTATTATTATTATTATTATTATTATTATTATTATTATTATTATTATTATTATTATTATTATTATTATTATTATTATTATTATTATTATTATTATTATTATTATTATTATTATTATTATTATTATTATTATTATTATTATTATTATTATTATTATTATTATTATTATTATTATTATTATTATTATTATTATTATTATTATTATTATTATTATTATTATTATTATTATTATTATTATTATTATTATTATTATTATTATTATTATTATTATTATTATTATTATTATTATTATTATTATTATTATTATTATTATTATTATTATTATTATTATTATTATTATTATTATTATTATTATTATTATTATTATTATTATTATTATTATTATTATTATTATTATTATTATTATTATTATTATTATTATTATTATTATTATTATTATTATTATTATTATTATTATTATTATTATTATTATTATTATTATTATTATTATTATTATTATTATTATTATTATTATTATTATTATTATTATTATTATTATTATTATTATTATTATTATTATTATTATTGTTATAATAGTTTCTGATTTTGTAGGAAATGATGAGTATGAGATAAGTGAAAGGATTTTTATTATTTTATTGTCATATGTTATTTGATAATGGTATCCATATTTAGTGTTGATGTGGAGGCATGTCCTTCAAGTAATATTGGGAATTATCGTATAGAGTTTTGGATTTAAAGATTTTAGAATGGATGGATAAAATTCTAAAGAATCCTTTTAAATCAAATTATTCAAAAAGGATAAAAGATGATGGACTGTTATGGAGAAGGTGAAGGTGGCTTGCAATTTGAACTTTGCAGTTGGTTATGAAGTGTAGAAATGAAAGATTTTGAACTAGGTCTTGATATTTTAATTTGATCAAACATATTCTCTTTGAAGAAGAGAGAAACACCTCAAGAACTTTGTTGTTTTCTTTCTATGGAAATATAATTACATTGAAAAATACATTAAAAAGGACTTATAACCCCCAAAATATGATTTGTAATAGTAGTAACAATACCTATACTAGAAATTTTGTATGTTGGTTAGACCTAGAATTGAACCCTAGAAGTAAATTGTGTTGAGATTCTATTTTATTTTATTTTGTTGCATGAATTAGAATTTAATTGTAATTAGCAATTGGTTAATATGATGACTCACAATTTCAACCCTTGAAAAGTGGGTTAAGTCCTATTAATTATAATGATAACCTCATAAATGGTTTCATTGATATGTTAATGATTGATGCATCACTCATCACTCATACTAGTACTACTAGGAAGATGCCCTTGAAATCTCAAATCACTTTTGTCCTCTCCAAAATGCACTCTTGAACATATTTTTGGGACAAACATCCACATGCCTTGCAATCTCTAGCCAGGACACACACACAAGATGAAAGCTTAGCCATCAATAATAGGAAGAAATTGTCTGGTTTTAGTTCAAGGATGATCATTTATTGGAATAAGAATTTACAATGATTGATTACATGCTAATTTGATGCAAATTATTGAGAAAGTAACAGCTCATCTTCTTAACTCTCTTTACTCTGAATCAATTGGGTTTATAGTAATCATTTGATGAATGCATTATTTTTTTTTCAGCTAAATCAACAATGACAAAGTTGTATTGATTGGTGGATCCATTGCTATCTAAATTAATATGATGGGACATTTGGTTGGATCCGATGGGGAGACACAAAACATGGATGTGGTATGGAAACCCTGATTCCTTTGAACAGGACTTCAAATGGTGACCTGAATGGATAAGTGCAAGAAATCCCACCACCCGAAACACCATGACATATGCGGGGGACAAAGTACGTACAGTGTTCCTGCTGTATGTGCTGCAACGCTAAGCTTTGATTGGCGCCAATCCATGCATGACGACACCTCTTCTTGCACCAGCACCAAATACTATGCTCTCCTTCGGCAGCTTGCGGGCGAGCCCTCCACCGTCAGTTTCCCATCTCACCTTGTCATCCGAATGGCGCTCTCTCTCTCTCTCTCTATCTCTCTCTCTCTCTCTCTAATCCTTTCCATGTTGCTACAGTAGTACACTGGCGTCGGTGGCCCAGGGCGCATGGGGAGCACCACCATTTTCCCTGCACTGTTTACCCCGCCCAATCTGGAGTGAGAAAGGCAGTCAAAGGGGCAGTACGACGCACACTGAGCTCAGGCCTGCACCTGTTGTCAATGCCTCCTTTTAGGCTTTTGGACACACCTCATTAGATCTCTGCTGCAGCGGGCAGATAACTCGAAGAGGTCGCGCGGATGAATCCTCTTCACGTGTTGGTTGCTTGTGCCACCGCCTGCCCTTTGCGTCCCTCTCTCTTGGTTCTAACTCCCATGAACTCTCTCTCTCTCTTTCTCTCTCTCTCTCTCTTCATCACCCATCCACGGTTCTCATCTCCAAAGGGGGTTCCACTGTATCAGCCTAGGACGGATCTCTTCTATATATCTCTCATTCCCCTTCTCTTGGTTTATGCTCATCTCTCCTCTCTTTTCTTTCTTGTTTCCGACTCATGTCATGTGCAGCCTCTCTTCCGGATTGACCCTTTTATTTTGATCGGTATCTTCTTATCATTCTTCTCTTCTTCCTTCTTTGACATGCTTTTTGGTGATTTATACAGCCTTTTTTTGTGCCTCGGTCATGCACATATTGAGTGTCTTGGGTCAACTCTTGTTGTCTTTCTTCGTCTCTTGGAAGCTCAAAATAGGGTTGGAAGGAAATCATCTGTATGTTTAGGATCGATCATATCATCCTGCGATATTTCTCCTTTATTTATCATCATGTTCTTAGAAATGCATGTACTGCCTATATTTCTGCCCTTTTCTTTGCCTGTTGACATGTGTGCAGCTCTGCCTGGTGAAGATAGAAATTAGGGTTTCGTAGATGGGGGTACTCATACTAAAGATCTGTGAAGGTCAGACTTCTCTCCTTTCCTCTCTCGATCTCTCGTTCTCTTTCTCTAGATCTACACTGTAGTTTCTTCGAGCACTGTGTTTCTGAAGGGATTGATGACCAAAATCCATGTTTTTTCCTTCGTTTCTCTCTCTTTCTGAGGATGACTTTTATTAACTCGCTGCAGCTTTTTCCATGTAAACTTAGAACAACAAACATTAGCTGTCGTAGCTCAAATAGATAGTTGGGAATGCTTCCTAAAGATTTGGAATCCCCATAAAGTTGAGCCTGCAATCAACTGTATTATCTTATGTTTATTGCTTCTTTTTTCACCAAATTTTGACTGTTCGTTTTTTGTTAGAAATGTTGTTCTTCGTATGTTTCCCTCGTCTGCACGCATAGTTGAATTATGGTTGTTGCTTTATCCTAGAAAATATCCCTTCAGAAAGATTTACATCCAACTCATTGCCAATGATAATAAACCCATGCAGTTCTTCTTGCGTTATGCTTAGGTAAGGTAAGACTGCAAGATGATTCTGCTTCCTTGCAATCTGTAGACACAGAATCTGCACAAGCATATGGTAAGGCTGTTCTTTGTCGTTAGGAATGTTAAGTTCTTGACATCTTTTCCTCCGTAACTCTACCGATCTCGTAATTAAATTCGATGTTTCGTGATATCAAAAGAAAATTCTATATGTCTTCCTACTAAAATAGAATCTGAAAACTGTGTTTGAGAGAGCTTCCTTCAGTCCACTCATGGATGGTTGTAGGGTTTGAATCAGCTGCCGACTCATTCGCTCAAACACCCAGTAGAAAGGAAGCGTACACAATTCTCTACTCCACACGGCAGCAGAAGGAAAAGGGTTCGGGATCTGAGATTGCTACTGTGTGAATGAGTGAATGATGCGGGAGATTATTCTCTCTCTTCCATTCCATACTTGGACTGAAGGGAGCTCCCTCTCTCTCATCTTTTACATGCGTTGGCCATTGCACCTCTTCCTCATCTTCTTCCTCCTTCACCATCTTCTTAGAAGCAAGATAACATCCCAGGAATTCAGCGAGTAGTGATGAACCCAATCTCGAGTTGGAACTCGAGAGATGATATGTGGCTGCCTCGTCCCTCACATCTTTGACAGTCCCTTTCTCATCTCTGCCCATCTTGAAACTTGAGCAAGGCACCATAATTAAGAGCTGCACTTGTAGATTTGTTTGAAGGCTCGGCACTGTGTGTGTCTCCACTACTGCATCAAAGATTTGAAAAGATTCAGGATGCTGCTCCTCGTGCATCAACAGTGAAAGTACAGTTCTGCTCAGGTCTACAAACTCAAAATTAGATGTCATCAGTGCTGTCCGCATGTGGTTCTTTAGAATTTGTATTCACTGTTTTGGATGCTCTCTCTTCCGCTCTGCAAATTAAATATTGCTCATGTCTTCAAAGATTGCTTGTAAAGGTGTTGATCACACGAGACATGGCAGTGACATTTGTGACTGTAGCATGTGCAAGTACACACCACCTCATTATTTTGTTTACTGTGTATTGAGCTCTGTCTTCTGTATGATTCACACAGGTGTAACATCGAACGTTGCAAAAGCTGCAACAACTGTCCCTCGCCATGTTTCCTGCTTTCCTTCTTGCCTTTTGGCGTTCTACACAGTTCGTAACTATGCATTGCTCTTAGATCGTATGATTTGTATTCGATTCTCCCCCGGCCACATCATGGTCACTCGCGACGGAGGGGAACCGATCCGTCTCCTCTGTCGTCTTCAACCCCGGTCTCCGGTGAGGCCGTCGCTTCGCCTCAGGGAGCCATCCCCTCGCCTCACCAGCTCACCGAGCCCGAGCCCCCTCATGGCTGCCTCCTGGTAATGGCCGGTGCACTCGGGCCATACCACACAATCCTACGGCCTGCGTCAGCCCTCTCCATTGTTTTACTTTGATGGAGGAGGAGGATGCCCACCAACAAGATAGTATGGCTTTGTTATGGGCTCTGTCTAAGGAACTGTAGCTGCTGTTGATTGTTGTAGGTCGAGGCCAGGTTTCATGGATCAAAATTCGTCTTCGCTATTTATATATATCCTCTAATCACGTAGATAATAGAAACACTATCTACGAATTATTTTCATGTTGAATTATTATCCGTCAAGCAAATAAAATTCATCCGAAAGTTTTTAATAGAAATGTCATGTACAAATGTCGACTGTATACGTACACGACTCGTATCTATATCCATACCTAATACATGGACAGCACGGTGGTAGCACCGGCTTCCCCTCACCCCCAGTGAGGTTAGAGATTTGTCTTATACGTACAATCCTGGCTGCGCACGCTGAGGTCGGAGACGCCGATGACCACGTGGCAGTCGGAGGTGGCCACTGCGTGGCGCTTTATGAACCCCAGGAAGGTGACCCGACCCGGCAGCCTCGTCGCCGTGTCGAACGCCACCGCCCCCGCGACGACGTCCGACACAAGGCTGCCCAGCTCCGCCACGATCCGGTCCACCTCCACCGTCAGGGCGAGCTGGAGGAGCTCCGACCCCCGAGACGGGATCCGGCCGGGCGCCACGTCGGCCTCCCCGACCTGGGTTCCGTGGTACAGAAGGCTGGTGCGGCCGCCGGGGGCGTGGGTGAAGGCTGCGTAGTTGCGGTTGTGGACGCGCACCGCCAGGTCGAGGGTCACGTTGAGCTCCACGCGCAGGGCGGGGAGATCGACGCGGGGAGAGACACCGGACACCGTGACGGAGACGATCTCACCCGTCGGGTCGCGGATCTTGAAGACGGTGAGTGCGAGTACGACGGCGGTGACGACTAGGAGGACGAGGACGAGGATGCAGAGAACGCAGCAGAACCAACGTCGGCGGCGCCTGCGTTGCTCTAAGCCACCGGATTCCTTCATCGTAGGCGAGAGAGAGAGAGAGAGAGAGAGAGAGAGTTAATAGTGATGGGGTGAGTAACGGGGACGGATGTGGTTGTGGTATTAATGATTTGGAGCTGCCAACAACCTCAAATAGACATACATTTATAATAAAATAATAATAATTTTAAGTTTTTTTTCTGCTGTTATTTCTTGTTTAATTTCCATAAAAATGCAGGAAGAAAGAAATTAGTCACTTGTATTAGATTTTATAATATTCATATATTTTTTTACTTTTTAATAAAATATTTATTTATTTAAAATATTTCAGGTTGGATTTTTTTAAAAAAAAATAAAGTTTAAAAATTTTTCATAGAGAAATTTGAAAAAAAAAATTCATAAGTAATTTTTTTATGACTATCCTACCCTTATCGATCATCACTCTCTTGTCGACCACCCCCTCCTCTGTTGCTCACACCTTTATATACAAGTTGACCTTGTCGATCACCTCTTTATATGTGGATTGTCCACGTCGATACCTCTACAAATGATTTAACCCCATTGGCTTTCTCTGTTCATATGTATGCCTCTGGGTTCGACAAAAGTGACTAGGGATAGCGTGGGTATCCATTCTTGCATGTATAATATCATAAGAGCATAAGTGTGATCGTGCAAACAACAGAAGGATGAGACAATAACAAAGGCAATGATGATGCACAATGAGAGGCAATAGTGAGTCCAATAAAAATAAGGATAAAACGATCATTTAACATTATTAAAGACTCAAAACTATAAGAATTTTTTAAAATTGAGTTGTTATTAGAAAAATTCTCAAACTTATAAACTTTTTTTCAAGAATTCACCTAAGATTTTAAATATAATTAAGACATTACACATTAAATTTGCTAAGTCTAGACTTTATAATATGCATTAATATCATATCATCCAACAGTTACAAACGTTAAATTAACCCAATCGGTTGGCCACTCATCTTTCTTGTACAACACTTTATGACCATTATACTAAACCAATGTGTCCATGTCACATTTCTCTGAGACATCACGAAATGAGAACAAGATTGCACCCACCACACTAAATTAATAATATTGAATTAACTCCGAAATAATTAACCATTAACATCAAGAGAGTCTCAAGATTATACATCATAATCCAAGTCCCAAGGTCACACCTTTGTGAGTGAGATGGAGGTGTCGAATGCAGATCCAACGTGAGCGATGACAAACCCATAGATCTTGCGCTTCAGACGCTCGATCTTCTCCCTCAGAGTCTCCCCTCCTTGCGCTGTTCTTCCTACCCCGTCCAGCCAATCATTGATCCGCTTCAGCTGCGACAGAACTGCTGCTACTTTGCTGCTGTCCTTGCGATTAGTCTCCCGAGCATTGTCTGTGGTCTCGCCAAACAAACGGAATCCACCATCGATTGCTACCTCCACGAACCTCAGAAACCAAATCTGCATTTCATGTCTGAGGGCCCTGCCGAGGTCTGCTGTTTCACTCACGCCATGGCCTCTCGTCCAGGTGTTAGATGTGGAACAAGGAAGAACCTTGACCTGGTGGCTCTTTGCAGGAGTTCCAAAGGATTGCCTCTTCGACAGGCTTGTTCTTGGAGGATCTACTTGCTTCTCTGAGGCCTTATGCTTCGGCAGGCGCGCGTTGTTTAGCAAGTGGATGACTTCAAGGTCTGTGGCTAAGGCTGCCTCAACCCAGAGAGAAGCCAGTCTGCTCCGCTCGGTTAGTGTTGCGTCCTTCAGCCCATCACCACCATTGCGGTTGGCACAGAGAGACTCGGCGACGGTGCTGCACCTCAAAACATCATCGTAGATGGATAGAAATCGGTCGATTGTTGGCACGGGGTTGCTGGTCTTGGACAGTGAACAGAGTTCAGAAAACATGCTGGAAGCGTCGAACGACTTGCGCTTGTCTTCCCTAAGGGAGCCATCCCCTCGCCTAACCAGCTCACCGAGCCCCCTCATGGCTGCCTCCTGGTAATGGCCGATGCACTCGGGCCATACCACACAATCCTACGGCCTGCGTCAGCCCTCTCCATTGTTTTACTTTGATGGAGGAGGAGGATGCCCACCAACAAGATAGTATGGCTTTGTTATGGGCTCTGTCTAAGGAACTGTAGCTGCTGTTGATTGTTGTAGGTCGAGGCCAGGTTTCATGGATCAAAATTCGTCTTCGCTATTTATATATATCCTCTAATCACGTAGATAATAGAAACACTATCTACGAATTATTTTCATGTCGAATTATTATCCGTCAAGCAAATAAAATTCATCCGAAAGTTTTTAATAGAAATGTCATGTACAAATGTCGACTGTATACGTACACGACTCGTATCTATATCCATACCTAATACATGGACAGCACGGTGGTAGCACCGGCTTCCCCTCACCCCCAGTGAGGTTAGAGATTTGTCTTATACGTACAATCCTGGCTGCGCACGCTGAGGTCGGAGACGCCGATGACCACGTGGCAGTCGGAGGTGGCCACTGCGTGGCGCTTTATGAACCCCAGGAAGGTGACCCGACCCGGCAGCCTCGTCGCCGTGTCGAACGCCACCGCCCCCGCGACGACGTCCGACACAAGGCTGCCCAGCTCCGCCACGATCCGGTCCACCTCCACCACGATCATTTAACATTATTAAAGACTCAAAACTATAAGAATTTTTTAAAATTGAGTTGTTATTAGAAAAATTCTCAAACTTATAAACTTTTTTTCAAGAATTCACCTAAGATTTTAAATATAATTAAGACATTACACATTAAATTTGCTAAGTCTAGACTTTATAATATGCATTAATATCATATCATCCAACAGTTACAAACGTTAAATTAACCCAATCGGTTGGCCACTCATCTTTCTTGTACAACACTTTATGACCATTATACTAAACCAATGTGTCCATGTCACATGGCCGGTGCACTCGGGCCATACCACACAATCCTACGGCCTGCGTCAGCCCTCTCCATTGTTTTACTTTGATGGAGGAGGAGGATGCCCACCAACAAGATAGTATGGCTTTGTTATGGGCTCTGTCTAAGGAACTGTAGCTGCTGTTGATTGTTGTAGGTCGAGGCCAGGTTTCATGGATCAAAATTCGTCTTCGCTATTTATATATATCCTCTAATCACGTAGATAATAGAAACACTATCTACGAATTATTTTCATGTTGAATTATTATCCGTCAAGCAAATAAAATTCATCCGAAAGTTTTTAATAGAAATGTCATGTACAAATGTCGACTGTATACGTACACGACTCGTATCTATATCCATACCTAATACATGGACAGCACGGTGATAGCACCGGCTTCCCCTCACCGCCCGCGAGGTTAGAGGTTTGTCTTATACGTACAATCCTGGCTGCGCACGCTGAGGTCGGAGACGCCGATGACCACGTGGCAGTCGGAGGTGGCCACTGCGTGGCGCTTTATGAACCCCAGGAAGGTGACCCGACCCGGCAGCCTCGTCGCCGTGTCGAACGCCACCGCCCCCGCGACGACGTCCGACACAAGGCTGCCCAGCTCCGCCACGATCCGGTCCACCTCCACCGTCAGGGCGAGCTGGAGGAGCTCCGACCCCCGAGACGGGATCCGGCCGGGCGCCACGTCGGCCTCCCCGACCTGGGTTCCGTGGTACAGAAGGCTGGTGCGGCCGCCGGGGGCGTGGGTGAAGGCTGCGTAGTTGCGGTTGTGGACGCGCACCGCCAGGTCGAGGGTCACGTTGAGCTCCACGCGCAGGGCGGGGAGATCGACGCGGGGAGAGACACCGGACACCGTGACGGAGACGATCTCACCCGTCGGGTCGCGGATCTTGAAGACGGTGAGTGCGAGTACGACGGCGGTGACGACTAGGAGGACGAGGACGAGGATGCAGAGAACGCAGCAGAACCAACGTCGGCGGCGCCTGCGTTGCTCTAAGCCACCGGATTCCTTCATCGTAGGCGAGAGAGAGAGAGAGAGAGAGAGAGAGAGTTAATAGTGATGGGGTGAGTAACGGGGACGGATGTGGTTGTGGTATTAATGATTTGGAGCTGCCAACAACCTCAAATAGACATACATTTATAATAAAATAATAATAATTTTAAGTTTTTTTTCTGCTGTTATTTCTTGTTTAATTTCCATAACAATGCAGGAAGAAAGAAATTAGTCACTTGTATTAGATTTTATAATATTCATATTTTTTTACTTTTTAATAAATTATTTATTTATTTAAAATATTTTAGGTTGGATTTTTTAAAAAAATTATAGTTTAAAAATTTTTCATAGAGAATTTTGAAAAAAAATCAAAAGTAATTTCTTTATGACTATCCTACCCTTATCGACCATCACTCTCATGCCGACCACCCCCTCCCCTGATTGCTTACACCTTTATGTGCAAATTGGCCTCGTCGATCACCTCCTGTGGATTGTCCACGTCAATGTCTCCACAAATGATCTAACCCCATTGGCCTTCTCTGTTCTATGTATACCTTTGGGGTTCAACAAAAGTGACTAGGGATAGCGTGGGTATCCATTCTTGCATGTATAATATCATAAGAGCATAAGTGTGATCGTGCAAACAACAGAAGGATGAGACAATAACAAAGGCAATGATGATGCACAATGAGAGGCAATAGTGAGTCCAATAAAAATAAGGATAAAACGATCATTTAACATTATTAAAGACTCAAAACTATAAGAATTTTTTAAAATTGAGTTGTTATTAGAAAAATTCTCAAACTTATAAACTTTTTTTCAAGAATTCACCTAAGATTTTAAATATAATTAAGACATTACACATTAAATTTGCTAAGTCTAGACTTTATAATATGCATTAATATCATATCATCCAACAGTTACAAACGTTAAATTAACCCAATCGGTTGGCCACTCATCTTTCTTGTACAACACTTTATGACCATTATACTAAACCAATGTGTCCATGTCACACACATTTCTCTGAGACATCACGAAATGAGAAAAAGATTGCATCCACCACACTAAATTAATAATATTGAATTAACTTTCTCTGAGACATCACGAAATGAGAACAAGATTGCACCCACCACACTAAATTAATAATATTGAATTAACTCCGAAATAATTAACCATTAACATCAAGAGAGTCTCAAGATTATACATCATAATCCAAGTCCCAAGGTCACACCTTTGTGAGTGAGATGGAGGTGTCGAATGCAGATCCAACGTGAGCGATGACAAACCCATAGATCTTGCGCTTCAGACGCTCGATCTTCTCCCTCAGAGTCTCCCCTCCTTGCGCTGTTGTAGCACCGGCTTCCCCTCACCCCCAGTGAGGTTAGAGATTTGTCTTATACGTACAATCCTGGCTGCGCACGCTGAGGTCGGAGACGCCGATGACCACGTGGCAGTCGGAGGTGGCCACTGCGTGGCGCTTTATGAACCCCAGGAAGGTGACCCGACCCGGCAGCCTCGTCGCCGTTAATAGAAATGTCATGTACAAATGTCGACTGTATACGTACACGACTCGTATCTATATCCATACCTAATACATGGACAGCACGGTGATAGCACCGGCTTCCCCTCACCGCCCGCGAGGTTAGAGGTTTGTCTTATACGTACAATCCTGGCTGCGCACGCTGAGGTCGGAGACGCCGATGACCACGTGGCAGTCGGAGGTGGCCACTGCGTGGCGCTTTATGAACCCCAGGAAGGTGACCCGACCCGGCAGCCTCGTCGCCGTGTCGAACGCCACCGCCCCCGCGACGACGTCCGACACAAGGCTGCCCAGCTCCGCCACGATCCGGTCCACCTCCACCGCCAGGGCGAGCCGGAGGATCTCCGACCCCCGAGACGGGATCCGGCCGGGCGCCACGTCGGCCTCCCCGACCTGGGTTCCGTGGTACAGAAGGCTGGTGCGGCCGCCGGGGGCGTGGGTGAAGGCTGCGTAGTTGCGGTTGTGGACGCGCACCGCCAGGTCGAGGGTCACGTTGAGCTCCACGCGCAGGGCGGGGAGATCGACGCGGGGAGAGACACCGGACACCGTGACGGAGACGATCTCACCCGTCGGGTCGCGGATCTTGAAGACGGTGAGTGCGAGTACGACGGCGGTGACGACTAGGAGGACGAGGACGAGGATGCAGAGAACGCAGCAGAACCAACGTCGGCGGCGCCTGCGTTGCTCTAAGCCACCGGATTCCTTCATCGTAGGCGAGAGAGAGAGAGAGAGAGAGAGAGAGAGTTAATAGTGATGGGGTGAGTAACGGGGACGGATGTGGTTGTGGTATTAATGATTTGGAGCTGCCAACAACCTCAAATAGACATACATTTATAATAAAATAATAATAATTTTAAGTTTTTTTTCTGCTGTTATTTCTTGTTTAATTTCCATAACAATGCAGGAAGAAAGAAATTAGTCACTTGTATTAGATTTTATAATATTCATATTTTTTTACTTTTTAATAAATTATTTATTTATTTAAAATATTTTAGGTTGGATTTTTTAAAAAAATTATAGTTTAAAAATTTTTCATAGAGAATTTTGAAAAAAAATCAAAAGTAATTTCTTTATGACTATCCTACCCTTATCGACCATCACTCTCATGCCGACCACCCCCTCCCCTGATTGCTTACACCTTTATGTGCAAATTGGCCTCGTCGATCACCTCCTGTGGATTGTCCACGTCAATGTCTCCACAAATGATCTAACCCCATTGGCCTTCTCTGTTCTATGTATACCTTTGGGGTTCAACAAAAGTGACTAGGGATAGCGTGGGCATCCATTCTTGCGCCTATAATATCATAAGAGCATAAGAGTGATGGTACAAGCAATAAAAGGATGAGACAATAACAAAGGTGATGACGATGCACAATGAACAATGAGAGACAATAGTGAGTCCAATAAAAATAAGGATAAAACGATCATTTAACATTATTAAAGACTCAAAACTATAAGAATTTTTTAAAATTGAGTTGTTATTAGAAAAATTCTCAAACTTATAAACTTTTTTTCAAGAATTCACCTAAGATTTTAAATATAATTAAGACATTACACATTAAATTTGCTAAGTCTAGACTTTATAATATGCATTAATATCATATCATCCAACTGTTACAAACGTTAAATTAACCCAATCGGTTGGCCACTCATCTTTCTTGTACAACACTTTATGACCATTATACTAAACCAATGTGTCCATGTCACATTTCTCTGAGACATCACGAAATGAGAACAAGATTGCACCCACCACACTAAATTAATAATATTGAATTAACTCCGAAATAATTAACCATTAACATCAAGAGAGTCTCAAGATTATACATCATAATCCAAGTCCCAAGGTCACACCTTTGTGAGTGAGATGGAGGTGTCGAATGCAGATCCAACGTGAGCGATGACAAACCCATAGATCTTGCGCTTCAGACGCTCGATCTTCTCCCTCAGAGTCTCCCCTCCTTGCGCTGTTCTTCCTACCCCGTCCAGCCAATCATTGATCCGCTTCAGCTGCGACAGAACTGCTGCTACTTTGCTGCTGTCCTTGCGATTAGTCTCCCGAGCATTGTCTGTGGTCTCGCCAAACAAACGGAATCCACCATCGATTGCTACCTCCACGAACCTCAGAAACCAAATCTGCATTTCATGTCTGAGGGCCCTGCCGAGGTCTGCTGTTTCACTCACGCCATGGCCTCTCGTCCAGGTGTTAGATGTGGAACAAGGAAGAACCTTGACCTGGTGGCTCTTTGCAGGAGTTCCAAAGGATTGCCTCTTCGACAGGCTTGTTCTTGGAGGATCTACTTGCTTCTCTGAGGCCTTATGCTTCGGCAGGCGCGCGTTGTTTAGCAAGTGGATGACTTCAAGGTCTGTGGCTAAGGCTGCCTCAACCCAGAGAGAAGCCAGTCTGCTCCGCTCGGTTAGTGTTGCGTCCTTCAGCCCATCACCACCATTGCGGTTGGCACAGAGAGACTCGGCGACGGTGCTGCACCTCAAAACATCATCGTAGATGGATAGAAATCGGTCGATTGTTGGCACGGGGTTGCTGGTCTTGGACAGTGAACAGAGTTCAGAAAACATGCTGAAGAAGAAATAATTAGCGATGGATTTAGTCGATCACAAAACATAATTGGTCTCCTTTTCAGCATTAAGATACCCATAAATGGTCACCTTAGACTCCTGACGACGGATTCAGTGACCAAGGCCTCTTCCAAAGCCTCAGCTGCAGCTACGGAGGCAATGCTTCTTCTTTGAAGAGCATCCTGCATGTTCCAGCAACATATAAGAACTCAAGAACACAGAGACCATAAACCGAATTGTGGAAATCTATGGAGCAGCACATATGAACTCAAGAACACAGAGACCATAAACCGAATTGTGGAAATCTATGGATGTTTTGGATGACAGCAGCTATGTATACCTTCCCAAGCCTTGCGAGGTGATCAGAGACGCAGTTGAATGGGATGCTGCCATCAGTCCACTTCCTGTCATGAACAGTGATTATAGGGACCATGCAGTTCTTCTCTGACTCAGAGAAGGATTCAGTCTTCCTGCTTGTTCTTCGCTTCTCATTGGAAGATGCTTCCGCGCTATTTGCTTGTACTCCTTCAGCATCGCTCAGTCGCCTTGATATAGCAGCCTAAAATAGTTTTTGAAGAACAAAAACACGGCTATCTGATTTATTCATCAACAACTAAAAATGAAGATTTTTATATAATAAATTGAGAAAATACATGGAGAAAAACAAGAAAAAGTATCAGTAAAGATGGTTTAAGCTGCATGAATTCAAGAATAATATAGACATTCAACATGCTCAATGATTGTACCACAAGACATAGATCATAAACATGTATTCATTTTATTTCTCACAACTTGGAAATATCATCCAGCATATCTGTCAAAAAAAGAAAAACATTAACGTATGATGCTCAAATTGTATGCTCAAAAGGACTGAATTGTAGATTTAACTTCTTTTAGAAATTAACAACTACGCAAATGGTTAAGAAAATTAGCAAGCAACTAAGCGGATACCTAATTGTTCCCTCAGGTTATGATTGAGAAGGATAACATACTCTGCTGGATCTCTTTGCAATGGCATTTTCATGAACTCGCAATAGCTAATGAAAACCAAAAAGATAAGGTGATTATTGCACTCAATGTTTCTCTCTCAGTTGCATGTCTAATGAGATACATCAAAAAGGTGATATCTTTCACCATTTGCATGTTTAAATCAGCGTAATACCAGTAAACCAGTTATGAAATTGATGAGTACTCTTTAGAAAATCTAATTGCCTATTGTGATTCCCCAAATTACTGCAATCGGTACAAGGAAGAATGAATAGAATTGAGTACCTGAGTTCTCAAAATTGATTCTTTGTCCAACTTGCTGTTTGATCCTTCCTTCTCTTTTGGCTCAGGAGCCACAACCGAGCTCGGCGAAGAATCGTCCCAGCTCTTCCTGATGGACTTCACAGACGCCACGAGCGAATCGGACCCCCTTGAGATCCCTGCAACCACCAGTCCTATCTTCTTCTTCCCTCCACCGTCTCCAGTTGCCGGTGAGGCCACCTTCAACCCGCCTGAGAGCCTTCTAGCTGGAGACATGGAGCCCCTCCTCCCCATCGGCGATGCAGCGGCCTTCCGCCCCACTGGCGACGGCTGCCGATACCTCGACGGCACTATGATGGCGGGCTCCCTCGCTACCCTCCGATTCTCCTCCTTGGCCCCCACCAGACTCGGCACGTCGCATTTGGACGGGACGGGGGACGACGGCCTCGAGCTGGCCCTCCCTCCTAGTGCAGGTGAAGAAGGCCGTGAGCTAGTCTTCATGGCCGGAGATGGGTCGCGCAGCTGCTCCCCCGTGCCGTTACC